>JABASD010000721.1:0-60380 GCA_019776165.1 Pogonognathellus flavescens | reverse complement strand
GCAACATTCCTGGGACTGATCGTATATTATTTGCACATTTGCTTCTGCTGAAGTTTTGATTTTTAGGTATCTTGTTACAGCTTTCAATAATTAATTTACTGTTTTTCGGTCGAAAGAGTTGCATACAGTCTTCTATTGATTGTTGGTCACAATCACATACAAGATTTGTAAACCATTATTACTTTGTTTATTTCAGTTGTAACAAGTCTTAAAATGAATCGAAGCGATAAAGGACCACCACCCCCACTGCCCCCTAAATCTGGCAAATCGGGGAGTGTTCGTTCTACAAAATTAATGACTACTACTGCATGCAGTACACAAAAGTTAGCTTTAAAAGAATTGGACATTAAACAGAGACCAAAGGTAAGCAGATTTGACATTTCATTTATTATCTAACACGTTCCGAGATTACATTTGCATATCATCGGTCGGAAATTCAATGATTAAATAGTTTGACCAGTTATTTTGATTTATTGTGTCATAGGCGATGCTTACCCGCGTGGTGTACGATTGGGAATGGGAAGTTCCTAATTTTGACATGGCTTTTCCTTTGCCTGGCCCACTGATTAAACTTAGTGTACCTACATTGAGAACTTTACGATCGGAGAAAGTAATCGTAGGCGAAGAAATTAATAAAAAGTCTGAATGGTAATATTTCTCAACCATATATACAACAAATGGCGTAAGTATTTAGATATTTCCGATAATTGTTTTAGTCAATTTTATTCTTTTAAATGTAGGCAATTTCAACTGTCACAACTGGAAGGATGGCTACGTTGGCATATATGCCTTACCAAGATTTCAAGAAGCGCAGAGATTCCATATTTTTTCACATTGGAGTTGAAATTAAATGACAGAAGTGGCAAAGAGTTGTTATCGTCAAAGACAGGTTTGCTCTCTACTGACTAACTATAATTAATAATTATAAACGCAGCCGTACGCATTATGATATGATATCTTAACTGTTGATTAATTAATTATTGCGCACAAAAAGATGATATCTAGCTGCAACTTCTATGTTTGTAAAATGTACTAGTTAGGCAGTTTTTTTTTAATTTGTTGAATCTTTTATTTGCAGCAAACATTAAGACTTATGGAGTGGGCGAGTTCGGCTGGAATGATTTGATTGAATTGCAGAAATTGTGGGATCAAAAAGATTTGTATCTACAAGACAACATGCTTCGAATGCAGATTACAATGGAGTTGTTTAGAGATCATTCTAAAAGTGTGGATGTTGCTTTGAAGCAAAAGCTAAGTGAGTTTTCTCTACTAATGACTCAAGACATGGTAAAACTTCGTTGTACAGAAAGCAGTGCGGATGTTAACATCGAATGCAAAGGAAAAGTATTTCCTGCTCATCGATTGATTTTGTCAGGTAAGTATGAAATAATATACAAATTACATGTATTAATATGTAAGAAATGGAGAAATTAACTTATTTTACGATTTTTGTTCAATGTTCATATAATTTACAGCACGAAGCAAAGCATTTGCTCAAATGTTTGACAATCAAGTCGCGTGCAAATCTCTTATTCTCGATGATTTGGAAACTTACGTTTTGGAGCAACTTTTGGAGTACATCTACACTGGAGCAGTGAACTACAAATATATGCACAACAACCAAATGTTGTCAGGACTAATTCGAGCTGCCGATAAGTATGATTTACACGAGTTAAAGTCATTTTGCTTCAGTGCTTTGGCCAAAGTAATAAATCCTGAAAATGTTGGAGAATTGGCTGTTTTGTCATATCGACACAATGCTGACCAACATGTGAAGAAGGAAATCGAAATTTTTTGCCGAGGGTAAGCTAACCAACCATTGCTTATCGAGTATTACATTAAGTGTACTTTAGAACGGGATCGTTAAATTTAAATTAACAATCGAATCAAAATTGTAATAGTCTTTAAAGTGAAAATGTGTTTACAGAAACTTGGAAAGTTTGTTGAAACTGAAGTCATTTCGATGTGCCCTGAAACAAGAGCCTGATGCGTTCTTTCCTGATGAACATTGCGGTGAGCTTTTGTGAAATACCGTCAAGACTTGATGTTATTCTTATCTACTCTAATTGTTTCCCTTATGAAATAATGTTATGTATGTTCCTAATTTTCTAGTACGAATAAGATTTCATGAGAATAAATGAATTTATATTATTTTACCGTTAATAATGGTTGTTTTTAAACTATAAACTTATCTTTTGACAATTAAGTACACGCTATTATATCAGCCATGCATTAACCCTAGTATCTATTGCAAAATACGACATGTAATATATTACGCAAAATAATTAAGAGCTCAAGCTAGATACTCAAAATAGAATATTATTTTCAATATTTTTATTTCATCACTGAATCAACACCAGCAGCTTTATCTTCATGAAGATCCAATTGCATACTGCGGTTCACATTCATTCAAGTTAAGTGTAGAGAAATATTTATTTTCATGATTTTGCTACAACATGCTTTCTAAATAAATATGATTATGTAGAATGTAAATGCATTTACTGAAGTAAAACGAATTTCCATTGTTGAGCGTTTGAGTTGTCGCAGGTATCAGCAGTCAACGGTTTATACATTCTATCATGAAAATAAAAAGTTGTGTTTTTGAATATCACTTACATAGTACAGCTATATCGGTAATAGGACTTTTCAGCTATTTAATCTTCAATAAAAAATATTTACCCTGCAGCAGCGATGCAAACTTTGTTGTAATGATTCTTGATCATATTGTAGCCGTTTCCTGCATCTACAAGATACCAATTCTTATTGTATCCGAATCCCCATGATCCAATCTTTCAGTTAAGAAAAAAATCTCATTACTTTTTGATGGTTTACACAAGCATAGTGTGATGTTAACATGAAATTCCATCTTCAACTCTTCCTACATTCTTACTCTTACCCAATAAAAGAAATTTCCTTCGTTGTCGTATTCCAAATTAAAATCCTCGTTGGAAGTGGGATGTATTTCAAATGAACTGTACAAAGCTGAAATTGCAACAAATATTAATTAGATGTCCGTGACCGGTTAATGCTCCATTTATAAAAGCACTAAATTTTACATTGAATATATTCATAACAATTTTTTACACGAATGACGATTACCAGAACGATCCAAACGCCATTTCTGACTGGGGAGGTCATTCCATGGTTCTGAAGTAGCAACAATTGTCCTATTCGAATATTTTGGGTGGTCGACATTAGTTTTGTTGGCAGTTAGTACCTGTGTAACATTAGACTGTAAAAAATTATTGAAACAACCTTTAGAAAGTATTTGCCAATAAATCTTTCCGAAATTTATTCTCCAATTAACAGACTTACCCCACCATCATTTAACTTAGAATCAATTCTATACACCCTAAGGTCTAAGAATTGTTCCCCGTCAGCCCTTCTGGCGCACGAAACTGCTGCGAAGCAGGTGAACCCGACAATTGCGGCAATTAAAATTTGAAACTTCATTATGAAAAATGATTTCCAGCTCTTTTGAAAAAGTACAGTTACTGATGGAGTAACTATGCACTGAAAATACAATTCCTTTTATACAAATACTTATGGCAATCAATCAACCGATGAGTCATACCGGCGAAGAAGCTAAGATTTATTTTCTGGGTCTTAATGAAGTATTAAAATCTAATTACATAAACCATAAGGAAGCTGAAGAGGAACTTAGGTGTGTTTTGTAAGGTATCTTATTACAAGCCCAAATAATTGTAAATCCGTAAACTGATGTTAACAATAATACATATAAATGTTGTAAGTCATTACCGTATTTAAGATAGTGAATCGTTTCAAGGTCAACTTTAATATGCGACCATCTCATTTATGTGTGAATAGCAGATTTTCAGTTCAGAGTTCAGTTCAGGTTCATTATAACTACAAAATTGAATTCTTCTTATATATTTACTATTTACCTATATCAAAATAATCTGTAAATAATAAATTGTTGAGACTTGAGACGAAAATTGTACTGTCTTGTTTTCAAATCGTGTAATTGCCATAATTCGATTTTCCAAAACCATTCTAACAATTTTCTTACATATACCTAATCTATGTCGAAGTGTTCGGTATGATCGATTCGACGAATTCGACCCCTGCTTTTCATCTCTAAAATATGAAAACTCAATTTCCTATGGTTTAAAAATCAACCTTTACGAGCTAGAGTAGCTATACAGGTATTCTCATATTCTCAATAGGTGATATAATTTAGTAGGTGTCAGATGTCACTTTGTCAGATATTATGTAGATATATGCAAGGACGTACCGAGAAGGGGGCATAGGAGGCACGTGCTCCCTCCCCTAAAATAAAAATTTTTAAGCTGCGCCACTCTGAAGTCATATCCTGGATGCGCCCATATAGATATGGTTGTTTCAAGGGCGTATCTAGGATATGAAATGTGCTCAAAGGCACAAAAAATAAGTAAATTTTTGTCTAACAACTCTTTCTTCAGGGATCTGCATTGGGCATGGGGTGCACAAGCCTTGGTGAGCTCATAATATACGTAATAATACTCCCTTGGGTTGTAAAATAGTCAAGAGTTTAAGTTTGAAATAAATTAGAATTAATGACATTGTAATTAATTTTAGAGAAACTATTATTATTTGATTCAATAAATAATAAGCCTCCATTACTTCATTTTATTTTGACATTCATTAGTCGATTCGATAAGGATAACATTTAATAATGATAGGGATGTAATATGAATGAAGGAAGTCATGTAGTAAATTATTACTTAAATGAATGTAATTAACAGAATGGTAAATTGGGAAGATCAATGTTTCCAGCTGCAGGTTTTGAACCGAAGCGAACACCTCGTTGCATGTGTTTCTTGAGTAAATGGCTTAACTCAAAGTTTTGTTGATGTAACTGCGAAACTTCTTCAATTAAAGCATTTCTCTCTAAATATTCCAAAAATTAAAGATGAGTCCAATTAATATTTTTCTCAATTTGCACATTTGTAGTTTATACTCATTTACTTTTAATTTTACAATCAATTACTTTTCAATGCATCTGAGTACTGTTCAAAACAATATTGAATGGATTCCCACAATTCTTTGCTTTTAGGATCTGTGAGAGTATAGAATCGATTCCAATATTCTGTTGTGTCTGAAGATTCCGGAAATTGCATCAAGCTAAACTTTTTGCTGATTTTGTCTTCTTCTGTTGGAATTACCCTGTTAGTAAGAAACAAATCCGCGGTTATAAATGTTATTGATATCTTTTATTTAATTTTTATGCATTCTACAGTTTAGGACTTTATTTTTTAAATAGACTTGCAATTTTATCTCCGAATTAAAATCGTTACAAAATTCCATTAGCGCTTGTAATATATCGCTTGGTTCGATGCACGCTATTTCCGTTGCCTCTAAAGCAACAATGGATTCCGATTGTGCTGTGATGGATGGAGTTGAAGGTACATCAGAGTCCCCAGAAGAGGATTGCTCTTTTTCTTGGCTTTCATCGGAAGAGTCGTTAAGATTGTCTCGGTGTCGTTTGTGATGTTTTGAGTGACCGCGTTCAGCGTGTGAGGGACGGGGTCCAGTGTGTGAGGGACGGGGTCCAGCGTGTGAGGGACGGTGTCCATGGTGGTGCTCATGATCGTGATGATGCTCATGGTCGTGATGTTCATGGTCGTGATGTTCATGTTCTTGATGTTCATGGTCGTGGTGGTGGTGATGATGCTCATGGTCATGGTGATGATGGTCATGGTGGTGATGTTCATGGTCATGGTGGTGGTGATGATGCTCGTGCTCCTCATCTTCCTGGAGCTCTAGGTGTTCATGACGTTGGAGAACATTAAGAACATTTTCATGAGTTTTACGATGATGATGATGGCGTTCATGATGCTTTGGATGAGTAGGATGATCTTCGTGAAGTCGGTGAATATCGTCTTTGCTAATAAGAGGTGCTTTTTTATCGGTAGCACTGTCATCTGAATGACTTGAGTGATCTGAACCATCAACATGAGAAGGCTTCTCTTCTTCTTCCTCTTGCTGGCTTGATTTAGCTGTTTCCATTTCTGATTCGGTCTCTTCATGAAGATCTTCTTCGTCCCTAATTATATAAATAGAATCAATTACATCAATAATATAATTCAAAAATTATCTATATAGCTTGTCTGATAAAATAACTACGTATCCTGAGAATTATTCGAATCGGGAACTTTTGCACATACCCTTCTTCTAGGTCTTCTTTTTCTTTTGCGGAGCGTCTGCGTTTTTTCTCCTCCCTGCAAAGACGAATTGCATTTTTTGCATCTGAGTCTGATAATCCAGTCGTAGAGCCACAGGAGGTTGAATATAAAGAGTCAGAACCACCACTTGCACTTCCACTGCTTGACCTTGAAGAACTGCTATAACTTGAAAGTGAAAGGTTTTTAATTGGTTGTCCAGCTTCTGCTAATTCAATTGCTTCGCCAATTTCTTCATCTGTCAAATGTTGAATGATATGTTCAAGCTTGTTTTCTTCGGAGTCTTTAGTCGTTTCTCTCCTTCCTTGTTCGTGTTCGTGTACTTCTTCGTCTTCTTCTCCTTCTACTTCTTCATCTGTTGATTCCAGAAGTTCTTTTGGGCTGTATTTGACCTCGTCTCTTTCAATTATATCGCCATTATCATCGAACTCTATACCCAACTCGTCCTCAATTGTCTTTGTAATGTTTGCCACTTCCGCCCGGGCATCAGAACTTCGCCTAGTTCCAAACCCAAGTAAACTTTCCTCAGTAGTAATAGGTTTTAACTGGTCTACTTGTTTAGCATCCCCCTCCTCATCTGTACGGCCAAACAGTTTTTCCACAGATGTGTCCGCACCTTCAGATCGTGACTATTCCAAAAAAATGAAAAATAAATCCTTTAATTCGCGTTTTTCATTTTCACGTAGTATAAATACGAAAATATACGAAAATACCTTGGTAGTGAAAGTTTTCAAGATTTTGCAATATTTTGCAACATATTTTGCCAAAATCTCTAATTGAGCTACATTAGTAACTCCCAATGCCTATGACCAAGAAAATTTAAAATTCGAAGTTATTAGTTGGCGTTGGCGGTGCATGCAGATGCATATGAAAGAGCATTTATATAATATATGGACAATAGTTTGCCAACACTTTTATTCATCCTTACCTGAAATAATGTGTCAGTCCGGATGAGTTGTTGTTCTAAGTCTTGCAAGGGAGCTACGATTCTACGCAATCTTTCCTCAATAATGAATCCCGTTTGATCACAGATTTTAGAGATGTGTTTCATTAATCCCCGCAAAGCTTTGGGGTTGTAATCGTCTTCCAGAATGGCCTGCTCCTATTATATTTCAAACAATTTATTAAACCGTAAACACAAAATTCAAAAACGAATATCCTGCCATTTTTAAATATAATAAACGAAAAAAGCACTAGATTACTAAAAGTACTACCTCTTCTTCATCTGCTTCATCATTTTCTGGATCAAAAGGTTCAATAGCTTTATTCCCTGGCTCAGCTTCTTTTATTGCATTTATACTTTCTTGGGAGCCGTCTCCGTCCCCTCCCACATCCGATCCAAAATCGTCATTGTACGTTTCATAGATATCACTTCGTTTACCTGAAATATATTATAATACACAAATACTCGTTTTGATTCTTAAGAATGTATTCATTTTCATTTATACAGCATTATGTACTTACGATGTGGAGGTACGTAGTGAATGCGTTCTAAGAATCGTTGAATTTCAAAGGGTCGATTGTCTAAAGATTCAATATCTGTCACTGGCAATTCAATACCCAGTTGTGTTTCATAAATAAATTTTTCACTGTCCACTAATTTCTGTAACTTCTCTCGAGCCAATTCCTCATTTACAATCCACATTTCCATGTACTTGTAGTAATCGTTGGTAACTAATTCTAATGTTTTCCGACTGCCATTTTTACACTGATCTTCCAATCTATTTATGTCATGTATAAGTTTTTTGCTTTTGCTTGTGGATTCAACTAAAATGGATTGATACAGTTTTGTTTTTTCTGAAAACTGATCTTGAAGTTTTAAAAGCTTTCGTTTCATGGCATTCTTCGCTTTGCGATTTTCTTCTTCCCTTCGTCGAAGAACATGCAAATTGTAATCCATTTTGTCCAAATTCATTTGGCAAATTACTTTTATTTGCTCCACTTCTTGAATGAGAATCTATGAAGATTTCATGCAAATTAATTTAAAAAATATATTATTAGCATGAAAAATTAATGAGTAATAATAATTCTTTATTACATGTTGCATGCAAAAACTACAACTATCTACTTGCGTATCTAGGAGTATAAAATGGGGACTCAGATGTAAAATGAGCAATTTTGGACACATAACCCCGTTTTGTGGAATCTGGGGAGCTCAACCAGGTGAGCCCATACATATTTAATTTATATTACATACACCCCTGTCTACTTTAATATTTTAATCTCCAAAATAGTTATTTATTTGCTGTAAATTTGAAAAAAGAATGACTTTTTTTAATAATATTATTATCTTAATTTTACCCTCAAATCATCTTCAAGTTCCTGCTTGGTAGACCTGAATCCTTGCTTTGCAGTGGTGTATAGCTCATTAATAATTTGGAATTTTTCGATAGTTATTTTCTTTTTGTTTTCCAAATTATTCACTTCCATCGTTTCAAAATCCCCCAAAACCTTTAGCCACCCAACAGTTTCTGATTGATTCTCTTCCAGAATGAATTGACGATCTTGACAACTGTAATCCTTTAAAGAAAAAAGCAATTATTGTGCTTGCTAGGTGAATAGGCGGGCTTGGTCATGAATGCCTGAAGAACTTACTTAGAACCCCTTAGAACCAACTATATTTACACGCACTAACCTCAATAAGTTCCAATTCTTCTAAAAATGATTTGCGCAAATCATCTATATGATCTTCGATTCGATCTCCCATAAGAATCATATCTTTTTGATATTTTTCTAAGTTGTTTTCATATTCATAATCATTTTCTTCGATTTCCCTTCTCAATGAAAGGATAGTATCGTCTTTTTTTCTCAGCAAATCATCACAATCTTGTTGCTGTTGTTTCATCTGCCAAAAAATCGACAATTGTCAATTCGTTTATCTTACAACAACTAAATCAAAATCTGAAATGAGAAATAAATTACCTTTCCGAATAATTCTAAAGGCAAAGTTTTTTCTGCATTTATAAGCCATTTTTGACTTATTTCCTCGTACTGTTTTTGACATTGCTCTGCATCATCTTTCAAAGTGATTATTCTTTGTTTCCTCGTTTCGTCTTGTCTATCATGCCGAATTTTCTCTCGATATTCAGCTGCAGCTTTTACATTTGTTATCTACAAAATGATACGATAAAATAATTATGAAATCATTTTCAAAATTGCATTGCACATTACAGAGAAAGAAAGCTTTTAATATACAATTAACGGGAATAAAGAGAATAATTATTATTCCTCCTTCACAATCTTACAAGAATTTCTCCGTCCTTTATAAGCTGCTCTAGTTGCCTCTTACTCTCTTCGATTTGATGCTCCAATTGAGCACTGGCATTAAAATTTTTCTCATGTACTTCTATTTTATCATCGTACCCCTCGCCTTCTTCATGTTCCTCTATTTCGTCATATTCTTCTAGCCCAGTTGCATTCGCCGTCTTGCTTACCAATAATTCTAAAGAACGACCAAGCGAATTCTCTGAAGATTTACTTTCTTTTATCTCTTCTTTCTTTCTTCATTTTAAAATAATTTTGTTTCATTAAATAAAATAAAATAATTATATTATTTTTAAAGCAATACGAGTAATAAATACAGAAATGCAAATTGATTACTTGTTCGCAATTTTCTCATTTACTCGAGCCCTCCGGACGGCCATTCGATCCTGCTTAGCTTTTGCCCCCGGTCCAGGAGGAGGAACTAATTGACTTAGTATACCCTCCATAATTATAATTGATACGATCCTTTACACTGGGCGATATCTATAATTTTAATAATAATTAGATGTTTTTGTACAGATTTATGTGGAAATAAGACTGTCTTTCAGATTGCGATCTTGTCCATGCAAAACTTAAAAAAGTTAATTAAATGTTATGTTTTACTTTTCTGGACACAAACTATTGAGATTGAAATACAACACTCAAGAAGACTGCATGAAGTAATGCATTGCATGGATCATTATTGTAATGCTGAACTTTCAGCACCAGCCCGAAAGGATAATATTGATTAAACACAATGCAATCATATCAGAAATGCTATGGAAATACGACTCGGGACCGGGAAAGGCTTTTACATAATATAAAATAGACTAAAATAGCATATATTTTTCAAATATAAGAGTAGCTAATTTAAACAATTTAGATATTCTGGAAAAATAGTTATTTATTTATTATTATTATTCAATCAATTCAATGATTGAATCAAGATTGAATTAAAAGTATCCACCTTGATTCATTTAATTGTATTATGTAAATTGTGTATGATGCACGAGAAATTGAAATAATAAAATATTTTATTTATTACAAGCAAGCTTGCCTTAAATAAAATATTATGAATATGAATACCTACTATACCTAGTATTTTGAATAAAGGGAATGGTATTTCTATGTATACAAAGTAATCTATTGTGTACGTCACAAGATTATAACTATAATGTTCATTTCATGGTATTTTATAGTATGCGTATGGAAGCTTGAAATGTGAAGCAGGGGTTCATAAAAAATGCTATCGAATAATTTTAATTGTAATTTTATTTAATGCTACAATATTATATTAATTTTACGTAAATAAATGAAATTTCTCTCTCTCCCTTCTCCCTTATTCTAATAATAGCTCAAACCGTTCTTTAGTTATCGTGCTTACGGACAGACAGACGGACAGAGCGAAATTATACAAACAACTTACGTTGTTTAATAATTAAAATTGCAGCATACCAGTATTGTTTGAACAGCTTAAAAGCTTTATTCATTATTCATTATTCCCAAATTGGAAAATTAAATTCATTAATTGGTCTTAAAAATAATTGACATTATTTGTAATGCCAATTAATGAATTTTCCTAATTAATTATTGTACCATGTGCATGTCTTCTGGGCAAATATTAGTTGAAACATCGGTGATAGAATGAAAAGTCCGTACCGTAGATCGTAACCAACGCCACCAATGTAATATTATGATATGAATGTTTCATACTTTTAAATCATTCTTGTGGCAATCAATTTTGTAAATTGTTGTAATAGGTTGTTCTTCAATAAAAGAACCGACCAAAACTGTTTTCTGACTGAGAAGGTTGAGTTTTAGAACTTTCATCATCATTGAAGTTGCTGCAGCGTCTCTATCAAGCATATTTTATGCAATGAATCCAGATAATCCAGATCCCGAAGGCAAGCTTGCCAAAATGATTCGCTATTTCGTCCACGGTTGTCGTCAACCATTCGTTCAATTGATACGGTTCATGAAAACAAGCAAAATGTTTTCGAGGTCAATGAAAGTCGTTGTAAGTAATATGCATTTTATTAACAGATTTTGGAGAGCAAGAGCAAATACCTGCTAGTTCTAATATTTTATTAACGATTGTGCTCTGAATTACAAAATAATTACAAAATTGCAGAATATGCAATAAACGTGCATGTATTTGTTATACGTGTAGTAGTTTCATAAAGTGACTAATACAACAAAATTTTATGTTTTATGCAGAAACCCCAATGTTACCAAATCGTTACTTTCGCCTTGACCATTGCTACTTGCAGAATATTGGTGAAACATGTTTTCACTCTTCCTAATTGGTTAGGATTACTGAGCTCCCTGGCTTTGCTGTATCGTATTCTCTCCTATCCATCTCCCGTCATTTATGGACTAACGAACAACTTCGTTCTATGGGTTGGCTTTTATTTACATACACAATAATTATCCACATTATAGTAAAAATAGAAAATGCGTCAACTGAGAACTGAAGTCAACTAACAAAAAGAGATAATAGCATTGCATATTTTATGTACATAATACCGACACAGATTAGCAACCAAAATTATCAAACTCAACTTATTTTCGCAGATTCAGATATTTTGTAATGGAGTGGGATTCTTTCTCGGTGTTTTGATGTTCATACTTGTAAACTATCTCTACAATAACAATCTCTTCTTCGACGAGGATTCCACAACTATCTTTAAGAACATTCAGACGATTTGCCGAAAGGATGCTCCATTCGTCACACTCTATGCTTTCTATTACCCAATAGACATTATGTTTCTGTCGGCTTTTAATGGATTAAAACTCTTAACAGTTCTCTCTACACGATACGTTAAATACAACTGGAAATTCATTTGCAGATGGAGTAAACTAAAATTTTGCAGTACTACCAGCAGCATTACCAACTCGGCTAACGGAAGGCAAAATAAATGTAATAATAATGGAAGCGTGAACCAGGAAGGAAGAATCGAAGAAATTGATTCAAAATAAATATACCTTAAGTTATCTCAAATGTAAAAACTAACTTGTTCAACTTGTTTCATTCTCTACAACATTACATCTATGAGCACAGGAAAATATGTATTTAAGGTATTTGAATTTAATAAAGTTATTCTAAAATTTCGTTTAATTATGGCGAAAAAATCAACATGTTTTATTAACAATAAATAAGCATTGATTGATGTAAAACATAATAGGTCTTGACCAGGTTAACAATCTATGAAATTAATGAGTAATTAAGAGAATAATAAGATAAGAGATTGTTCATAATGCATATATTTCCAAGGCAAGGTATTTGATGTACATAATCAAGGCGTATACAGGATTCAAGTCTGCAAAATGGGGGTGGTACAAGTGAACAAATATGACAAAAAGCCAAAGATATGAAATGAAGTGAGAGTGACGGCGTTATTTCGCCTTTTGTTGTAATGTTTTGTTAATCTTTTTGAAAAATGTATACAAAATATTTTTAATTTTTATACTACAAATTTTTTCCCTTCAAATTATTTCCTTTTTTAGAAGTCTTATACGGTCTTAAAAAGCCTAACATTACCTAATTCTCACTAATAGTCTAAAAATTCACGAATATATTCATGCAAATAGCTAAAAATAAATAAATCGCTCGCCATTATAACATTAACTATTTAATAACAATGACATATAAACGCAAGATACGACTTTGCACGGTTTCACCACAGAACAGAGATGAAGAAAAATATTACAATGAATCAATAAAATAAAAGATATTAAATAATATTAATGTGACAATCTAAACTTTATGAATAATCCGAATAATCATACTCTGAGTTATGGTATAACATTTATACGTGTATGTTAAGATAATTTTGAAGTAATGAACAGAATTGTTATTATTGCTTATTCAAGCAGATTCCATTCACAAAGCAAATCAAACCTGACTTTTACATTTATTACTGGGATGAACATGATTTTTGAATTCAATTGTAGAAACACTTACAATTGCAGTACAGCTAGATATTACACACCAAGAATGATTTCAACATTCATTCTCGTACATGTATCATATATATTTCATTTGAATACAAAAAATTCGTTTATTGGACATAAATTAAGAGCAGTAGGATCGAGGAGGAGGTTTCAAAGGCACCATTTCAAACTTGGGAGCTAAGAAGCTTGTTTTTTCTTCTTCTGTCAAATCTGCTTCCTCACTATACACAAAATTACCGACGCTTTGTTGAATTTGCTGACTTACTTGGTTATTAGGATTAACACTAACATTTTGAGGCAAAGATGATCCTCCAAATATATTTGGTGTTATGCTTTGCTGCACACCAGAGAAAGGGGTACCAAAAGGTGAACCTGTCGCAACCATCGGATTGGGGTTCACATTAACACCACTATTATTATCTAACTGAAAGAGGAATTTCTTTTCTGGAGGCAGCTGATTGATTTGTGGCTGAACGACACCGAATCCTGGATTCAACATTTGGTTACTGTTCTGTTGCTGGCCCATTGCCGCTGAGAGTTCACTAGCGTCCATTGTATCACCAATTGTGTTCATTGTAGGTGCAAAAATAGAATTTACATTACTTGGACCAGTATATGCCGGTGGGGGTACATTGTGTGGTTGTCCCCACAAACCTCCTCCAAGCGTAGAACTGTTCCCTAGATTTAAAGGGTTGCTTTGCAATCCAACTTGCATTTGAGGGTTTTGATTCATCATATTAAAACTTGGAGTTGAAATTGGGTTAGGGACTTGAGAACCCCAACTATTTCCAGACATAGTCGACGAAGCAGGGAGGTTAAATTCTGCTGCTATTTGTTCAGTTGTTGCTCCCTTGATGAGACGGTCCTGTTTAACATTCCAGAAGTAATGTCGATTAATAACTAATTAATAACCTAATGTCATAAATATTTCCTGTATATCAGACACAACTATCAGTATCACAAGACTTACCAGCAGAGTACGAGTACTACTTGATTTTTGATAAACAGTACGAAGCTCATGAACTCTTTGAATTCGGGCCATTAAATCAGGAGGGGGTTGTCGTCCATGCTGAAGCCAACTATATCTTAACTCTTCTGGAGAATAATCTTCAAACCCAGGCAAGCAGGCTTTTTGACTCACGGGAGCATAAACAGATAACGGCCACATTTGACTGTATTCCCATTCCTGTAAATCTTTTATTGTTGTCTCTCTGTTGTACATAATTACAATAACAATGTTTATAGACAAATAACCAATGGAAGATAAAAGTAATGAGGACACAAATAACTTACTCTAACTGAGCCAATGTCTCCATTGTTTTATTTGACATCTGAACTTGTCTGTTGAAGTTTTGCTGCTGCTGCTGCTGCTGATTTTGCCCTTGAGGTCTAAAGTTAGACGGACTGAGAATAGAGTTGTTGTAATTGTTCCCTCCATAATTGAATGGTCCTTCAAAATAAGTGAATTTCATTACGAAGCTACTTATGTGTTACAAAATTGCGTTCATAGCGATTAATTACGTATGGCTTGTATGGAATAGTAAAAATTACGTACCACCTGCGTCACCTCTGTTGTGGTAGAATTTACAATTATCTCCATATCTGCAAGTTCCTCGAGCAAAAAATTTGCATTGAGTAAGTCCTGCCATTTTTCGATGTCGATGTCGATGATAATTTACTTAAGTTTCAATCCCTAAAAAACATACAAAAATTATACGTAAGACGAATAATAATTTTTATTTTTTAATGAATCGCCGATGTTTCATTCGACAAATATTTGCCCAAAAGACACGGTAGAAAGCAAACATAACGTTAATATTTTCTCTCTTTAACATTAAACATGATCGTAAAATTAACTAATTGTACTTATTATATTAAAATAAATTGTCTCTCAACCATACTAATAAATATTGTGCCATTTCGTGTAAAATAATTATTAACCTATACATATGTGAATTACCAAAAATCGAACAGTAATGGTTGATTTTTCACTTTCACTAAGTAGTTGCGAATTTAATTTCCCACATTTTTCAGTACAAAGTTTAATTAACATTTATAAACATATTTTTCATATATAAAACGTGAAAATATGTGAACCACATAATTGTTTACAAAATTATCAGAATTCTGTTAAGCAAGACGTTAATATTCTTCTTAGTTTCATACGTGCTGCTCCATCACCACCTTTACATTCGATATGAGTTAGTGTCGGCTCAACTGTAATTGTAGCATTTTCTGTGGGCTAAAAATAGGAAAACATTTTCACTGTAAGATTTATAATAGATTTTATAGTACTAACAATAAGAGCTGTTTTAATAAGTCCAAATCACTTACGAGAGAAATTATGAAGCCATTAGGCATATGCTGAATTTTAGTCTGAGTAATTCCTTCTTGTAAAAGCTTATGGAGCACAACGGTAGAATCCAAGGAACCCCACGTGTATTTCGAAGGGGGGCATCTCATAGGATCGCAGAGATCAATTGAAGGCTAATTTATACAAAAATTATTGGTAAATTGACAATAAATACATATTCTCAATTAAGTCTTTAAAGTATTCATTACTGAACACAACTAACCTTTTATTAATCTGTACTTATTGTCTGTATTATCAAGTGCTGCAGTTATTGTTGACGCAACGATACCGGTTTCCCCTCTTACAGAAGGTTCAACTTCACTGGCTAGAATTGAATCCATTACAGCAGCAGCTGTATGTCTCTTCAGCTTCAATGAAATAACTGATCCTGCTGACAGCTTTTCTATTGAAGGGTAATCGATTACCATATCCGCTTTTTGAGGAAGAGTCTTAGGAGGTGTTAGGTACTCTTCGTGAGTTACCAGAAGCCCTGGTTTCAGATCTTTGATAAGTTTATTAGCTTGATGGAAGTTCAGAGCCGTATCGATTGGACAATACGCTACTTTCATAGCGAGCGGCTGATAAGGGGCAAGACACTCAACATAAGGAAATTCAGCCTCTAAATATTTTAATAATTTCGTTCAATATAAACAAATTAGAAATATAAAACATTCGTAACTACTACTATAATGATAGTTTTGTTAAAAATTGATGCATTTGTTGATTGATGTACCTGTAAAAATTATACAATTGTTGTGATTTGAACCCCACGTTTCTACTAAGTGAACAATGTCTCCAAATCGTAAACTTGGATGACCACAGAAAAGAACACATGGCTGTCTAAGTTCTGGTATATGATGAAGAGATTTAAAATGCTTCAAACGTCCATCTTTTACTAGTTGAGCATGAGGAAACGGGTCTTCTGGTAAATACACTTTTCTTTGCTTGTTAGTCGACAGCCTAAACGAATATATACGAATATGATGAAATTTTAGCACTACAGAATATTTAATTTAAACAGGAAATTATATAGAAATCGTGTTTGAGGAGTGAACTTACCATTCTGCAAGGATATTTGAGTATGCTAATGAAGTTTCAGCGTGTGGCGATATAAAGTAGAAGGGGTACGTGCCATATCCATTAGAATCTAGATGGTTTGCTAAGCATTCGAACAAATCGTAGATGATTCCGCTTGGGTAACACGGAAAGATGACATTTCCTCCTTGTCTAAGTGTACACACAACTGTCATGCATACATCACCCATCATCGCGTCCGGGTTGTGGTTCGGTGCTTGAGTCAATCCAGTAAGAAAAAATATGTTTGCGTCCTTTAGCGCCGATTGTTCCATAGGACTAGATAACAATACGCATTAATTCAATTCAGTACACATGTACTTTGCACACACATAATAAATGTATAAATTTTGAGTTATTGTCATATGTCATATTACATTAACTCAAAATTAAACACCTTTAGAATACATTTTTAGGTAGATTTACCTCGGGTGTGTTGTCAGCGTTGAAGATGCAGTAATATAGGCAACTTTTTTATTTTCGGATTTTAAAACCCAGTTAGCACTACCCAAAGAGAATCCTGAGCTGACTGCAGTCGCCACAAGTTTTCCAAAAATAGTCTACAGCGATTTAAGGTTTTTAACATAGGTAGTTCGATCAACATAATGGTAAACAGTTGAAATAATAATGGGATTTTAGATTAATTAAATATTTACCGTGTTTTCGTTAAATCCAACGATGCGAACTTTGAGTAAAGCATCACTAATGCTTTTCTTAGAATAAATTTCTCTTAGATCTTTGTTAAATGTGTGAGACCCAATTTTCACTGGGAAATTCAATGAAGAATCTACCAACTTAAAAATATTAGATGGATTCGCATTCCCTTTCGGTTTTGGTTTCGGAACACTTTGAACGAATTCTACTAATTCTTCCATGAAGAATCGACCAATGTTGATAGTTGGCTCGGTTGCATATATATTGCCATTAAAATCGGGGTTCTCCGTGAAGAATGGCAATGCCAAAATTGAGGACGAATTCGAAACAAGAATTACATCTATTTCGGATACATCTATAGAAGATTCAGTAGGAACTCCAAATAAAGGCGTGGAATCGACCATTACGTAACTGTTCAACTCACTTAGCTCCTATAATATAACAGCAAAAAAATCTTATCAAACTTCGATTTCCGTAATTTCATTTTATACCAAGTTATAAACATATTAAAATTACTTTTTCAACCGAAGTTCGATAGTTTTGAAAATGAGGAGCTGAGTTGAATTTTGAATTCCCTGCTAGTGGTAACGGGAGAAAGTTGAGAACAGTGGAGAGATCGAGCGAACAATCCAACATGATGGTCAATCCACGCCATTTCAATATTCCACATGGCTTAGAACAAGTTCCTAAATTATACTGTGAAAACACATAATGGAATTATCGCATAATGAAATATTTACTTGATAGATGGTATCATTAATTTCAACTAGCAAGCAAATGAACATAAACAAAGACCTTAGTTTTAGTTATACACACACTTACACATGTATAAATTCTGTAACTGATAATAAGTACTGTTAACATTTTACAAGAAGTGTATAGCCATTGCCATTGCTGTTATGTCATCATTGTTATGTTATGATTTATCATTCCTAATAATATTATATGCTAAATTTATGCTATATCATTATTTACATATATGCTATAAATAGTATAAAATATGTGCACTAAAAGTAAATGAACAGTATGGGTTACGACGATTTACGCATTGAATGTGTGTTGTGTGGCTGGCAAACTAGCGAAATTAATCAAAAATATTTTTTTCTTAATTTCGTTAGTTTGCAGTTTGTTTACAATTAGAACTAAATATGTAATAAGGATTAAAAACTTACGTATTTCATTTATCGTCTGTTGAATTTCTAGGTAGTCTTAACGGTTCAGTAGTTAAGTGTAAAGCTGAAAGCAGATAGACACCAACCTCCTTCGAAGTCGAATAGTCAAAATGGCTACTGATGAATGACCTGAAACCAGTTAATTTAATTAAACCATGTTTAAGACATTTAATTTCAAAAACATTGAACATGGTGGTTTTTATTAACATTTAAAACAGTTTATGCTATACGTATTACATATTGAATACATTAAAATAATACCTGAAATTGTTTACCGTTTACTGCCTGTTGATATTTTTTAGTGTAACTGTCACTGATTATAACAAAAGCACTGAATAATTACAATAAACCACAATAAACAATTAAAAAGCGGTTAGTTAAAAAATCACCACGATTTGATTTAGTAAACTATCACAATTTCGCGGCATCTTCGTGTTTTGGTTTCATAGAAGAATCGGTATAGGTAGTCAGTATAGTCTCATTACATGTGCATTTAGACTGGACCCGGCATTTCCAATCATTTCAAATTAAGAGTGATTGTGTAGATTTTAAATCCTTTCGGTTCGGTGATTTTGTCGTTGTCAATGTCATTGTAATTGGGTTGAGGATCTTACAGTTGACAATTTGGGGTCTATATAAAAATATAAAAATATAATAGTTTTTTACATACAGTCATACAAGCATATTCATCGTCCACGTAGTTTTGTAAAACGGTAATTTAAATTGGTATTTTATGGAACAATATTTTTTAAAGGTTTATTTTTGGGGTTTATATCATATAGGTAATTACTTAGTTGCGTTTGCGTTATAATAAATTATAATAATAATATTAATGTGCTAATCTCTTAAAATTCTAGGAAATAACTGGTACACGTGAGCATGGATTTACAATGGTCACCTACGAGGAGAGATCACTTGATTACTTGGACACAAGATATTGTATTGTACGAAGTTGAGGATTACGATGCTAGCAGCGATCTGTCTCTACGAAATGATTATGGATGTTCGAAAGCTTTTGAAATACTCCAAATTATAATTTCTGGTTATATACCTTTGCATTGCGGTATTTGTAATTATCGTGTGTAACTTGTACAGACATCCGGCTTTCTGACACAAAAGTCGCAGTTTTTGTCGCTAAAGTTGGAGACTTTCCATTCTCAAAAGTAGTTGCGGTATATCCAGGCGCCGATGCAGAGGGAATGATAGCGGTTGGATTGCCAAATGGCAAAGTGGTACTGACGTCCTTTGGAGCTAGTATAGTCAGCAAAGAATTCGGTAATCAAATAATACTGAAATATCTCATTTTATCTCAATACTATTGGCTTATTGTAATTTTATCAAATCAATTTTTTATTAGTTCCAAAGCATGCAAGACAAATCAACTCTCTTCAGTGGAACAACGATTCACCCAACTTTTTAGCAGCCGGGTTGGACAAAGCTAGGTCGGATTATGCTGTAGCTATTTGGGATGTGTCTGCAAGTAGTAAATTTGTCAATGGGTTTCATTCAGATGCTCTGAGACCAGCCATTGAATTAGGGGTTTCTGAAACAGCTCATTCGGTGGCGTGGGTGGAATCTAAATCGCTTTTGGTGGGGATGAATGGAAAGCATATTAAACTATTTGACCTCAGAGGTAAGGTGTAAAAAGGCTACAACTAGTCACATAATTAATTATGGACTTATTGTTTTATGTAGTTATCTGTTCCTATGAATGTAGATCCACAGCCAAAGTTGGGGAGTACAGCATCTACAAAAGCAGTGTATGGCATCAGTGTTGACTTTCTTGCTAATCATAGAGTTGCCTCTTACGCTGAAAATCAAGTTTTTGTATGGGATATGAGAAACTTTGACAAACCTTATGTTGTACTCAATCATTCCAAGGCGATATCCAAGATTGCATGGTGTCCTACAAGGTAAATATATAGAATATATTCTCTTTTGAAAATGTTTACTGTAGAAACTAATTATTGTCATTATTATGTAATTGAATTGAAGTGTGGAAAACTAATGTTTCATTTGTTTTGAAGGTCGGGTTTACTAGCTTGTTTAGAAAAAGAAACGCCATACATAACCCTCCATGATGTTCATCATGCAGCAATGTCCACCGAAGAAGGTGAACCGGCCGTATTGGAAAGACGACTCACTCCTAATAACACTCAAACTCCAAACGCTGGTCCCGTCCCACTTTCAGCATTTGCTTGGCACCCAACTGAAGAAAATTTGCTTACCACAGCCGTTATGGGAGGTATTATAATATATTTATATCATATACAATTTTTAATGCATTTTTAACGATTTTGATGTTTTCATGTATAAATTGTATTTCTGCAGGAGCGATGTTCAATTCGGTGGTCTTTGAACGAATAACATTAAACTGGTCACCGACATCCAAAATGGGATGGTCGAACGGAAAGAAAATTATACAATATATTGACAATACCGATCATATTTATACTCATTTAAATGATATCTCAATTAAAATGAAAACTCGAGCATGTGATAGCTATGGACTGAAGGTAACTTTATTAGTGAACAGCTTTAAGATTGTATTTTATGGGGTTGTTAAGCTTAATATTTTCTATTATTATCTATACAGACCCCTTTAAGGGAAAATTGCAAATTAGTGAGTGATGATGAGAACCTGAAGAAATTGTGGGAATGGTTGGACTATTGCAAAATTGTGACAGAGAAAGAGAAATATCGTGTCCCATCAATAGGAAATATTAAGTTTCCTGGTGCGAGAGCTGTGTTACGAATAGATCCGTCCCCTGGTGGAGTTTTTTCTCCTATGAAGTCTGAAATCATTCATAACACATCGTTTGACCTTCACACTAATAAAACCTACAAGTAAGTTTGTTGTATAATTAATTTTATTACTTTCGTTCTTATTTATAATTTTTTCTCAAGAATTGAAAGATGATGTTCATTACTTTATATTTCATATTTGCATATAGTTTAATTTATCGAAGCGAAGAACGGAGTTTTGTTCAGCAGTTATGTGGTTGGAGTTCAGATATTGCTTCCGATAGTCAAGGACCGCATACAAGAAAAGCAGCTATTGCTCTTTTTCATCTGAAACTTAAGCAAGCAATTAAAATCTTAAATGAATCTGAGCATACCATTGTTGCAATGGCTATTGCTGGGTTTACCGAAGAAAAAAGTTCTTTGTGGAGGGAATTAGCTCATACGAATTGCAGCAACCTTACTGACCCTTATATTAGAGCAATATTTGCATTTTTGACGGAGTCGGATACTAATTACGAAACCATATTGGTAAGTATTTTTGGTACAATTATTTCAACTGCAAATGGGGAATTATTATTACTGCTAACTTATATTATGCGTCAATGCATCAATGATGATTGTTACTCTTTTACATCATTTAGAACGAATGTCAATTGACTGTGGCAGATAGATTAGGATTTGCTTGTTCATTTCTACCTGACAGTAAACTTATAAGTTTTGTTCAAGATTTAACTACGTCTATGGTAAAAAAGGGAAATTTGGATGCTATTCTTCTAACAGGTAGGTTATAAATGCAGAAATGCACTGTTCTCTTTAACTATTTAGATTTTTGTATTGATAGGCTTAAGTACAAAGCGTTTTTAATATATGATATATATATTTAATATATGCAATGACATTTGTAATTAAATATTTTTTATCGTTTAGGAATGACACAACAAGGTATTCCTTTGTTGCAAAAGTACTTGGATATGACGGGTGATATTCAAACAGTCGCTATGCTAGCCATCAGGACAATGGCAATGGAGATTCCTTCAACTCAGCAACTTAAAATTTGGATAGATAGATACAGGTATTTATGTTACTTCAGACAACAGTTTTTCTTTTTAAAATAAGTTAAAAGTTATTCTTCAATATCCACGTTTTGCAATACATTATCATGTCAATGACTTTTGATAGTGAACTATTGGACTCTTGGAAATTGTGGGAACATCGAGCGGAATTTGACATTATGAAGAATACAAATAATGCTGCCTTGATTCCTCAACCAGAAGTAACGATTTCTTGTAATTTTTGTGGAAAGTCTATCTCTCCAGTAGGATTAAGTGGTCTCGCACGAAATACTCAACTGTTTTCCAGATTTACTACTACCAACGCCAAATTGAAGGTATGGTTTTGTGAACAGTATTTATAGAGTTTTATGAGTCCTTCAATTTGACTGATTATTTTGCATGTATAAAATTTCAGTTATCCTGTTGTCCAAGTTGTCGCAAACCGTTACCAAGATGTGCAATTTGCTTGCTTCACATGGGGACTATTCTTGGAAGTGGTACGGAAAACGTAGCGGACATTCAAAAGACTGGTGCTTCTGCCGAAGCATTGTCTTGGTATACTTGGTGTCAATCATGTAGGCACGGTGGGCACACTATTCATCTTCAAAATTGGTTTCAGTAAGTCGTTTTATGTTCAAATGCTAAAGAACATTCAAATGTTGTATGCTTATTAGCTTGAGTTCATTCACTATAAATTAACCCGCTTTTCATTAATTTTTTATTTAGAAATCAAACGGAATGTCCTGTAACGGCCTGTTCCTGTAAATGCATTACATTAGACAAAGTAATTGATTTTCCTGAATGAATCCTTACTTATGGGCAGAAATAGAAGTCCCACCTGTACTGCAATCGCAATGTGAATTTTTCTAAAACTGTTAATAATTGTGTGAATATGCAACGAATCCTATAGCAGGACAAATGATATTGTTCTCCCGACGACTTATATATAGTTACTAAAAAAGCAATAGTAAATATATTTTGAAACCTGTGTTTCACTACCATGTAGTCATCTCCGTTAAGGTAAGAATCTAGTTTCATCATTGACACAATACCTATAGTTTTTACTATTGTATTATATCTGTCACGTAGTTTAATTCGATTTGTTATGTTTATACCTTAAATAAAAATATTTTATACATTTCCGAGTTTTCTAATTGTAAACAATCATTTTTGCATTACTGGCAAATATTTTTACCAATTTTTCTGAATCCAAAAATTTACAAATACCCCAAGCAAGTACAAGAAGTATCATAATATCTACCATAACATCATGAAACATTTTAGTCCTCTAATGTTCTAATCCTACTGAACGGAATGACTGATGATTTAAAAGTCTTGAAGTGATGGGTCAATAGATCTTCCGAAATGCCAACGAAAGGGAAATACTCACGACCAAGAAGGATCTACTACTTTATAATATTCCATTGTAGCCCTCCTAACGTCCCAACCAACATATTGTTGGTCGTGTCGTGACCGGCTAGTATAAAGGATTTCGTATGGATCGCTTTTGCTTTCTTAAAATATACATTTCTACACACATACACATCTACTGTTATACAAGTAATACTTGGTTGGGCTGGTTTTAATAGTAATGTGAACAAAAAGGTAGAAAGCAATCCATGCGCTGATGCGCTCATATCCTAATATACTTCACATAACATAAATGTAGGTACATGTACACACACTACAACCCGAATCAACTCGTGCCTTGATCTAACTACCTAAATTGTATTTACATGAACTGATTATTATGAATTGCTTCCACAATTTAGTATGATTTATGACTTCTATCATTGATTTTAAATTCTGTGAAGTACAATACAATTGCGTAATCCATTAGATCAAAATGAGTTGCCTAAATCATTTTGTTGCTGTACAAATACACTAATCGTATAGTTTAGTGAGATTATGAGATTCATTTTCGCATCATGAACATATTGAATTGGAATTATATACGATTTATTTGATTTGGTTTATTAATGTTGAAGATCTTACGAATAACAAAGGATGACTGTTAATCTACAGGCTGTACACACAGTAGGTACGTGTTCTTTCTTATAAGGCACCTGGGCATCTCTGTATGTATGCAAAGTATGTTAGAATAGTAAGTATTTACTTTTGCATGATTATTACCGTGCATATATTCTCAATCTCAGTTTGCCTTGTAGAATGAGTGAAAAAATATACCATGGAAAATTACAGTCAATCAATCTGTCCTTTTTACGTTCTATCTGTATATTGCAACATCAGATTCTGTACCATGATTTCCATATAAGGGGGAATAATGTTTTTCAGTGATATCATCCACATATTATGGTTTAATAAATACTCTGTAAGAAATACTTATGGGGTAAGCTGTAATAGTGCAAATATGTCTCTATTGTTGTAAAAACTTAGAACTTTTGTACAATAATTCATATTTTTCAGTTTGTACTTTCCTCAATGCATTAATTAGTAATTAAACAGGACAATACATATTTTACATTTGTCTACTGTGAACTACCCTTGCAATGCTATACCCTTGCAATTTTTTTACATAGCAAGCGATTCATCATTCATCATAATATAAAGAACTTGGGTATTAACAAAGTTTGTGCGTTATTACACGTAATAATATACAATGGAACGTACAGAGACTGCATTATTCATCAGTATGTTTTGTCCCGTGTTTGTTATGTAATGGCTCTCTCTGACAAACATGCATGTTATAAAATATTATAATGAGTACATAGATGGGTAATGTGAATAAGAATACCATCTTTCCTTACAAAGCCATTTAATTCACGCAGCTAGAATTAATTTGTGTTTCTCCGTGGGAAGCCCTCTTCTTAAAACATCTTCAAGTTCAAACTGAATAAGTAATTGCACACAATTCCTTAAATTTTCATAATGTAATCTATTGCGTTTCCTTTTGTGCATTCATTCAATTTCTCCCGTTGGAATGTCTAACTAAACCTAGTACAAAAATTAAAGACCGTCTTGCCACAATCATTTCTTTACAATATAATTAAACTTTTAACTATGGTATATTTATCTCTGCGTAATGAATATTTTGCCCATTAAAAGTTTAGTAAACGATTTTGATCATAGTGAACTTAATTTCTCGTGTATAGTTTGAGATTTGAGACTGAGACGTTTTGCATGAGGTTCTCAGTCCAAATAACGTAGAATGAGGTATTTAATTCAATGTTGAACTGATACCAATAGCATGGCATGGTTATTTTGATTTTGTTCGTGACCATGCGTTTGCCTTCATAAAAGTTGCTTGCACGCGTTGTACAAATTTTATGTTACATTATTATACACTCACAGATTCCATCACCCATCATATCACAGAATCCCCGTGTAGCCAAACACATTAATAATACACACATGCAAATTTTGACAGGTTTTTTGTTCATTTTTCTCCAGGTTTTACTTGTTTCTGTAACTCGTATAGCGACCGTGCTATGTTTATAGGATGACATGAAACGATAGCTAGCTGTGATTATTTCACAAGGCAGGTCGAGTAGATTTTACATGATAAAAAGTGCTTTCATTTAATTTATTGCAGCTGATGTGGTAAAACCTGAAGTTATGTGTTTATCATCACAGCCTCAGCAACCATCACATATCACAACACAACGTGAATCTGTATATACACAAACTCTCACTGAGTATTTGTGTGATCTGATATTCGGATGGAAACCAATGGTCCTATTACACGTTATGATATATGTGCAAGTGTTTGTGTGTCTCATGCATCCCTTGCAACGTTCCTATTGTTGTATCGCATCAGAGTTCGTTTACTTAAGCAACAGAACAGGGAAACAAATCTGTTTTATTTCTTTGAACTCACAATCAGTGTAAAGTCTAGAGAATAATTGATTTCTTTGGATTAAAGTGCAAAAAAGCCACAAACAGACCGTATCAATTTGCTCCGCTCTTCTCTAGAGTAATAATGTGAAGTTAGCCAACAGCTTTTTTAACTGACGCAATAAATTGAACTTAAAGTAATTTCATAATTATTCTTGTCTTATTCTACAACAACTTTTTACTTTATTTACAGAATTTACCTATACAGTGAAATGAAGCGTTTGAAATTGCATGTAAGCATACAATCTAATGATAGGCTGAGAAACAAATTGAATTCACATGCGAATAAGCAATTTGCATAATTTTAGTTGTATTTCTAACACGTTTAGAGTCTAATCTATAAATTCTATTTCATCAAATCTCAACTTCTCATGTTGGCACGGATGATGATTATTTATTATTATTACACGAGGCAGGCATATATTGATTAGTTTCTCGTTCCACAATTATTTAGCTATTTTTATAGCATCTTCATCCCTGATCTTATCAATTTACAAACACTTGCAATAAGAAACCTGCAATTGGTTTGAACATGTGGCAGTACCAGCAGTATAGGAGTATCAGCCTCAGCCATAGATATAATACATATAGCCAGTACCACTTCTATGGCATCAGCATGTTAAAGGTGTCAAATTAAAATGAGATTAAATTAAATATATTTTCCAGGTTGGATGCATTGGAAAGGCAAAGATTTTCTTAATTTTCCATTCAAAAGTTGAACACAGTAGGTACATTTGTTGTTAGTACTATAAATACTAGAATGCAAAATTAAATCAGCTTAATAAATCCAAATAATTTGCCTTATATTTCACCTTAATCAACCTGATTGCATTTATCATGCGTATGTATACATACCTATAAACATTATGAAGAGCTTTAGCTAATTCTACTACTAATGCCAAACTAAAATGAATATAAATACCTAAACGTGAGTAGCAGGAGTTGTAATAGTTGTAAAACTGTAAGTAGTAGCCTAATAAGTAGCCCTTGTAGTAAATGCACGATGAGCAAATGGCAAAATGTTGAATTGTTGTTCACATGCCATGCTACGGACCATAAATAAGCTAGAAGAATAGAGTTGAAGAGACGAGAACAGTTGAATAAAGTTTAACTTTGGTCTTTTTCAGTTGGCAATGTAGTGTAGTGACAAACCAGTATTTTCGTACGTTTAGCTCAGCTTGTTTATGTAAAATATTTTGGGTTAAAATGCCGTCTTTCCAGTTTGTCTTCCATTATGAT
This sequence comes from Pogonognathellus flavescens, assembly GCA_019776165.1. Taxonomy (NCBI): domain Eukaryota; kingdom Metazoa; phylum Arthropoda; class Collembola; order Entomobryomorpha; family Tomoceridae; genus Pogonognathellus; species Pogonognathellus flavescens. Next base: position 32,857 of record JABASD010000721.1, on the reverse strand, counting down.
TGGGATTTTGCTTTCTCATAGACATTACATATGCACACTACATTATCTTTCATACCCATTAGTTATACAGGCTCTTCTGCCACTAAATACAACTACTACCACTTCTATTACTTACTACATCCAGAAACTTTTATAAAATCCAGAAAACACAACACTTCAGTACAGCACAGAACAATTGAGTAGCAGCAGGCTCTTAAGCCGTGGCTGACATCATCTCCAATATATTTTCCATTTCTAACTTTTAAATTCTCTTTTAAGTCTGTACAAACTGCGATGATGCATACAAACGCACACAAATACTATACACAAGACAACCATTAGCTTGAGAAGATGAGTTGAAGACGATTCGAGACGATAGTGAACGTGAATAGTAATCAGCAAATATGTTATGCAAGCAACTTAGGCAAAGCAGTTAAAGTTTCATTGCCTTATTATAATATATACTACGTTAATATCATAGCATTATTATGACTACATGAATTTCCCCTGTGTAGTAGAAGTAGAAGCAGAATAATAATAATAATAATGCAACATTACTTCACAGACTATACACATGCATGATGCATATAGGTTTAAGTAACAGCACTAGTACAAGTGAAATGAAAAGAGAAATAAAAGAGTTTTCTTAAATGCTAAACGCTGATGTACATACAGAACAGATTCAAGCTCACAAAACATAATTTACTCGGCAAAGTGTACAGCTTTAGGTTCTTAGGGTCCACATGGTGGCAGATTTCGTTTATTTTCTATTGCACGAATAATCATTACCATTCCATGCAGAGAGCTACCGTTCATTTCGTTTTACTTCATTATAATATCTCAGCTCAGCTTCAATTCCTCCACAGACTCACAGCTACAGGCCACGAGAATTCTCTGTTACTTTCTCATACACACATCGTTTTGTGTATTCATTTTTTTCCCAGAGGAGATGATGATGAGTCCACTGCAGATGAAGACTGTATGCATTTTAGCCCGAGCTAAAACTTATACCTAATCGTCTTGTATAATAAGTAAGCAAGCTCCGGGAAGAAAACCTTCGCTTGTTGTTTAGTTTTACATGGCATCATCTCCGAAGTCTTTAAGATGCTGCGTGTGTCTTCTTTATATTCTTCTCTCTCGCAGAGGATGCAATAATAATATTAGTAGTAGTCAATATGGTATTTTAAATACATTATTATATTATGTGCCATGAAAATACATTATAGAATTGTAAAGGGTGAAGCAGAAGAATAGGAAGAATATGTATAGATATATCTTAAAAGTATTAATATAAACAATTCTAAACGTTTCTCAATAGTAAATTCGTATTCAGCACAAGTTCTTCTTCTTTCTCCATTCCTGTAATAACTGCCAACAACCACCCATTACATTCTATTGTACTTTTAGCTTATTTCCAACATAACGTATTAGGGACATAATAAGCCTGAGAGAATCTCAAGACGTGTATATAAGATTGCAGGCATGTCAAATCATTTCTGTAGTTGCATCATTAGACAAATTTATGTGAAGATTGCTTTATTTATCAAAACTTCCAAACTTTTTTTACCACCGAATCTGTAAGTACCTATCCCATTATCGATTAAACATCTAAAACTACTTATTCCTGTTTGTATAAGTGTTACCGCATATTATGCACAAGGTCAAAAACAATGTACTTTCTCGTACTACACTCTGCAATTTAAGATGACTACACACTCCAGACATTTCAGCATCCTGATTCTAGTTTCACTGGAATATCCTTCTTAGTTTATATCCTTTGGGCAATTATGCCATTGTTGTTGCATCGTGTCTTGGTTTTTTATAGAATTTAACAGATATTTACGTAATCTTGAATACTTATACAGTATTTTTCCGTTCTCAGATCAAGTTCAACTGATCTTTCACCATTTACGCGAATCGAGTGAGTCATATCAGTACAATTTTTCCATCTTGCATTGTTTTCATCTGTTTCAACTGAAACTTGTACTTGTACGATTTTTATCTTTTCCTACTGAGAATTAGTCAGTTTGTATGTCACCTCAGGACTTATATCCTTGTTTTTGTAGCGTTAATCTAGTATTTTCCTGGATTCTTATCTTTGTGTGTAGCGTTTTTTGTTGTTTAATGAACTACTTCTTTGTTTTTATATCAAACAGAACAAACGTAACAAATACTACAGGCAGGCTTTGCGTAAATAAATTAGTACCATAAAATAATGCTCACGTATATATAAATTGTTATATAAACTGTAGCACCGTTAGCCGCTAATTTGACCATTGGTATAGCCCATATTATACTATATGGATACTATATACTAATAATTGTTAATAATTCAGTGTATAATGCTATACTTTTCCAACACGAGTGAATCTTTGCTGTAGCAGTCTACAACATTTCAGATCAGCAACAAGTTCACTTAATAATATTTAATAATAACTTGCGGATGATCATTCGCCTGTCAGTCAACAAAATGGCTATAGAAGAGCTCATCACATAAAATGAAATTGTAGTTTCGTGGATCGTGACCTGACAATCTTTATAGTAGACAAGAGAATGTTAGAATAGCAAAGGTATAAATTGTTTGCAGTTTTAACATCGGGATAGCCTTAAGAGAGGTTCTCGACACTAGTAACCGCAAATTAATGTGTACCTTACCTATATAATATCTGCATGTGTAGGTATATGTACATTGTATTATAATCAAACTTTCTGAATAATACAAGTCATAAGTAATAACCGAACAGTACTGTCTTTAGTCTGTTTTCTTGATTTTGTATTTACCCGTTACAATAATATTTCTCGCTTATTTAAGTAAATCTACACTTTTATAGTGTTAGTATTTCATACTACTTATTACCATATCATGTAATGTACCAATATAAAGTTGCTATTTCCTGTTTTAAATTATTTTTGTGTTGCGCAACAAAGATGCTAAAGTTTACATGTACCAAAACATCATAGCCATTAAGGACAAGTTCGATATTCTACTACGGGTCTGCTAATCTCGCCATTAATTATATGACATTGACACTTCAAAGTTGACTTTTGACTTCTGTACTTGTGAAACTAACTAGAAATTCAAAATGCAAAAAAATGCACATCCCGCATTGAATAAATCGGCAGGACAGGTTTCGCATGCAAATTTATGTGTTGGATTGTGCTAGTGCAGTATTATAGCAACAGTTGTGTACGATACAATGGTGCAGGATGAGGATCAGGGTAAATGAGTAGGATGTAAGATCACTTAGATCACAGAAAAAATGAAAAGGGTCACAAGTTGCTTCAAGCAACTTGCGAGCTTAATGCTTAACTCCTCTTTCTTTCTTCTTCTATCAACCCATACTGTACTCAACTTCTTATAACACTCTGGTTGCCCAACATTTACCAAGTTAGCATTTGTAGAAACCACCTGTAAATTCCTTTTAAAAAATTTACCTACTCATGATACTTATATACTACAAAACTATTAGAATTACACACTTACACTACCTATACTACTACTTTTTAGTAAATACTACCTACCTGTTAGGTATGTAGTGTATATTACTTACTTATAAGTAGGGAAACAGTAGGGCTACCAAATCACTACCCGGTATATATCCCCAGGAGCAAAAGACATTCTTCATGTTCAACCTACCTAACACCACCAAATAGACATTCATATTTGAGTCCTTTGAACAAATACATATAATTTTGTAAAAACCTCTCAAGGCAAATGCCAACTTAACAGAATGAATTTCCAAAATGGAAAAACTGTGAGAAATGAACAATAATTCTCATTGCAAATGTGCTTATTACCTCCAGAAACTGTTTTAGTGTTTCTTAGGGTTCCGATACATTTACTTAACTCTATTTTGCTTACGCATGGAAAACAGTCTGCCTACGGCCCACCCAAACCTACATACTACAAGCTTTTCATAACCACATGGCAGCCAAACCCTCTTCCATCATATCGACATCGACAACTTCAAATTTGGTTTCCTACTGCTTGACTGTTGACTCTGTTTTCCTACGTGTGTATTGTATTGTTGTTAACATTTAGTTTATAATACATAATACTTATGATGTCTATGTCTGCCTTGGGTGTATTGGTATATCATCTCTCTCTAGCTCCTTTTCCAATGAATTCTGCCCAAGAAATCCTTTAAAGTCATCATCAGCACCACACACACTACTAAAAACTTCTGCATCAACAAATAGCACAATAGAATTGAACACCACCGTGTGTTTCGTCCTCTTCTCATACTTCTCCCGTCTATACCCATCAAATTCTCATCCCATTCTTTTATGTTTCTTGACCTTTAATCCTAATCCTTACGCGTTGATTCTATATTAGGTAATAGCTCTAGCACTCCACCAAAAGCCAACACAGACTTCAATTCTATCTTCAGATCAAAGATGTAAAAATAAAACGAAATGACTTGAGCTTTTTTGATGAGAAGGTGCACACCTGATAATAATGTCTTGCATTACTGCTATTGACTCACATTTCGTTCCAGGTACTTACTCCGGGTCCTAGTCCTAGGGCTGTTGTAAGTGTAGTAATATTAATCTTGCATTTGATTCGTTTGCCGTAGCATAGTAAGGCATTGTATTGTAAGAAATGGAAATACTTGAGTAGATCAACCGATCAAACTTTCACGAAGGCAATTATTACCAATAGCTTAAAATAACCTGAGCTTCAGTCAGATTGGTAATTTAACTCCTATGCCTGCATGTGTAATATTATGTGCGTGTAAACGAGTCAGGTGTGCCCAAATAACATAAATAGTAACCGTTTATAGCTTGATTGCATTAATAGGGCTACTTAACTAGCAACAACGTAATACATTACATACACATACAGCGAATCACATCACAAAGAAAATTGTTTGTGCTAAGTATACTCATCGGCTGTATTAGGTTGAAAAATAGTAACATAGCTGGTCTTATTCACTTCAGTAGTAACTTCTACTACTAATGTTAGCTCGTATATAATTTTAAGTTTATGTAAGTGTAGATAGATTTAGGTATAATATGGTAGTATTATATATGGGTTCTCAGATAGCATTTTTACAGATTAATGATACATGAGCTGGGTGATTGGTAAAGAAGGAGTATTACTATTACTGGTATTAGTGCACTTGGAATATTCTTAATAAATACTAAGTAGTATACAGTAAATACCTGTAAAAGTAGTAAATGTAAAAGTATAACTTACTATGGCATAAGTAGGTAGGGAATGGATTTTATATTAGATTAGATTACACATTAGTAATTTGTATAAGATCATTATGAAGTACAGAGCTACAATAAAAATGCATAGTACAATAGTACCCAAGCAAAAGGTGGTATAAGCTTGTGTAAGTATACATTGACTTGTGCATTTAGTTGCATGAAATCAAATAGTGCGTGTTATTGAGATTATTTTGTGGCAACAACATAACATGCATTGTAGTTTGTAATGTCGTAATATGAATATCTAGGAGTAGTATATTCGAAAAGAGATAGAGCGTTTAGTTAAAGTATAGAAGGTAAAAGCTTTGGCTTTTTGGCTTGAGCTTCGCCTGCGGATGACTAGAGTCTACCTGAGGCTAAAAATAAGCAAAAGATCTCAACGATTATTGATGTGGACGTTAAGTCGGATAAAAAAAGAGAAATTCTCGGGGTGGGAGCAGAGTATCAATCATTTCTATTTTCTGTCTCGGGACTCAACTGATTTTTTCTCAACACCATTCCGGGATGATGATGGTGGAACTCAGCTGAGGTGGACTGGACGGCTCGCCCTCTTGAAAGGAAGGCTTTTGATTGACAGTCTGAAAATGATTGTTGTAGAGCCGCTGGCAGAGTATTCTTTCGTCTCTGGGGTACACGCCCTGATGACTGTATACTCTATGGTCTACGATGGTCTACAACTTCCTTAATACAACCCAATCGGCAATCCTCAAGACGCCAACATATTCTTCTACTCATCCTTACCATCAAGTGTCGACGTGGGCAAAATTATCTGGAAGCTACGCTACCTAATCATCATTATAATTAAACCACAACATTTAAAACTGATGTAATGTACAGTATTGCTAAAATTATGTGAATAAGTATTGGTTTACCAAGACGGTAGTGGTAGAGGCAAATTTTATTGCATTATAAATACATACATGCATTAACTCACCTATTGTGTATTATTATTATTAATCATGTACCTATCTAAAAATGTGTCCAGAGATTAGGAAAAAATCTACTTCATGATTTAACGCGAACTCTACACAGTTTAATTTAGATTATGTTTTTATACGAATCATATTATTTACAATTTTGTGCAATATCCATATGCTGGGAAATCATAAGAATGTTCCGAAACCTCCAATGTACGAACTTTAGTGTTTTAACCGTTTATTGCAAAAGAGAATTTTGACAAGGAATTAGAAGAATTTTACCTAAATCATAAAGGGATTTTTTTCATCGTTAGATAATTCTTGTGGTGAAATGAGATTACCATTACTTTATTACACAATAAGAACCTGTGTATTCTGTTTCATAACGAATATAAATATTGCTACTAAAAATAGTAAATAGGTAAAATATTACTATTATAATATGGTAGGTATAAAATGTAAGTGGAATAAGTACCCGTTGCCATTGCACAGAGATCACTTAACTAATGAGCATTGCTCGGAGTGTATGAATTGTATTTTGTATTGTAGCTGATTTGGTATTGGCGTAATGTCCCATTCTCCTCCGATACTATTGTGTTAGTGTTTGTATAGATTTCTGTGATTTGTATTACTCTTATAAAGATATCTCTCTATTCTTAGAACATTCCGAAGATTAGATGGAACACGTAGTACATGCAAGATTGCAATAAAGCTTTGGATTGTCAGACAAGACGAAAAGTGACAAGACAATTCTACATATTATTACAGTATATATACGATCCTCCAACTCTGTTGACCGCACAATAGCTTGTAATGTACATAAATAGTATATACAGTCGAACAATCTACAATGCATCTTTATTGTGTTTACAGATAATCCTATGCAAATTCATTTACAGACTCATCTGAGAAATGAACTAAGGTATCAATACAAAATGTTGCAACCCGTTCGTATATCTCTTCTCTTAGTCGTTGTAAATTGTAAATAGCATGTAAATACTCCCAAGGTGTGCTACAAAGCATTAAAGCTCTAATAATATTATTTTTTACGTACACCTACCTGTGTGTAGATAATTCCCCTCTATAAAAAACTATAGAGACGAATGCTTCACTTACTATAAGTACATAGAGAGAGGTATCTTACTTATTGTTATGACTAATGCTACGTGATGTACTTGCGGAGAGTTTATCTACAGGTATTGTACAATGTACAGTATGAGTTGACTATTTCATTCTAATCCTCCCTGCGTTTATTAGTTATTACCTAATACATTCATATAAAGCTGCCATAATAGCGATTCTTTTTTATGTAGCTGAATATTGGAGCTAATTGGGGTGATGTGTTGTCTTGTACAGAAATGTTTTGTGCTGTGTGTGTGAGAGAGAGAGACTGGACATTATTGCTTTGCCTTGTTGTAGGTTTATCATCCACTATCTCTAGTATTGTGTGTATGTGTGCACTTTTTTCTTTTAATAAGTTTGATAAGATCCGGCTGAGTCTCGAGTAAATATGTTTCGATGTATCTCCGTGGTTGTAATATGATGATGGAGGATGGGCCGCTTTCATATAAAGAGGTGACGTGATGTATTCTCCCATCTCGTTAAGTTATGTATATGTAAATGTATTCAGTGCATGATTTCTTTCTGGCATATAGGAATATTCATATAATGTTAAGCAATATATACTACTAGCAATAGTGCACAAAATACCTATATGGTGGCAGAGAGTTAACTTGAGTCTCCGATTCATTTTTTAGTTGGAGAATGCCAAACAAATAAAATATGCAGGGAAGGTTGTGTCGTGTACAGCAATCAAATTGTATGCATAAGATATTAGCAACACCATTTCGGGTCTTATCACTTCGCTCAGCTTATTTATTGTAAGTCTGCTCCTCCAAAGCACTGCAATGTGATTAGTAAGTATGTGATCGTCTCTACGTGTACACTCGCCATCGTTATATTCCAAGAATTCTTTTTGTGTTGGCGTGGTTTTTTGACATACTTGTTCTGCACTTTGCCTTATGATCTGATACGCTATCGGATTTGATGTGCTGACTTTTCTCTCCATCCTACTCCAGGCCTTAATAACAGCTCTTTGTCATTTTCCTCAAGAGTATAGTCAGTGTGTGCTCTGACTTGCGACAGTTGCAAGTGCTTATTTTTAACATCACATGTAAATAACGATCTTCTTGCCTTGCTGTCTCGTCTGACTTGGTTAAAATTAAAATTCAACGTTTGCTATCCAATTCATTGCTTATGCTGTGTATGCATAGAGATAAACAGAGATAGATAAAATATTTTTCTTTACGTACGGAAATAAAGTGCTTTGCGAAGCTCTGTGAATGAAAGAACATTTTTCTTCTTTGGTATAAACCCTTATGGCTTTAATACAGATATTTTCTTTATGCATACTTAGACTACTATAACATGTACAGATTAGATAATAAAAATACGATGCATTACCATTTTGAAAGTTCAAATCTTGGATTGTATTTTTACTCAATGGAATTAAGTAAAACACTAATGCATAATGATATAATTTTAGCAAAGAATTCTTCCTGTTCAACGACCCCGTTGTTTCTATTTCCATTTTTAGAAGTGTCACCTGTCAATAGACCTCTGGGCAGAACTGCCTGTCCCTTGTAGCTACTTGCTCGCTTTGCATTATAGTAATTAAACAAATAAACAGCAAGACAAACTCTTTAGATGTTTTAGCAATTCGGTGCACCACTCATCTTGTGCTAATAACGATGATAAGCTATTCAGCAATGATACAAATGGAAGATACATATTTGTATGCCGTACCTAGAAGTACGATTGTATTGTATGCACATCACACACAGCAGATGAGTATCTTCAAATTTACTTTTTTACGTCTCATCAATTGTTGTAGGCACCTCCATGATGATTCTTCCAGTTGTGAAGCCACATCATGTGTATTTGTGTTACTTCTGTACAGGATCCGTTGTTTGTGTGATTAGTAATTGTGAAATGAATAAAAAACGCAATCAAACGTCTCCTGATGAGGTTCAATCGAGTTCATTCTCAAATTCGAAATGACTATCAAGATGGAATGAGTTTTATAAGCGAGTGTCAAGCAAAACAATGGATATTTGTTAGTAAAAACTTGATAGCTGAGATTCATTACCATTTGTTTTCAATTGATAGCGTTTCTTATTACTTATTCAACCTATATAGTTTTTGATGATGCTACTAATCTCTAATCATTAAAATGGTGGACCACCACGGCCACCCTGTACCTTAGTGAGATTGTTATTGCATTTTTATCAATTATGGTTAGTTTACTGATCCCTAGTACTTTCCCACGAGAAGTTTCGAATGTTTGTGTGACAAACGAACGGATGTCCAATTCCGGAAGCCGTGTTGCTATATCTGTGTTTGCAACTGATCAAATAACCACAACCATAAATATAGCTAAACAGCCTGTGTTAAAAATATTGGTAAAAATTTCGGCTAATTACTGTATATACTGTATATATATTACGGTATTAGTATATGTCTCTATATACAAGTTGTAATTAATGGACTACATAACATAACTGACAATTGTGAGGTTAACTGAGGTTATAATTTAATATCAATTCTCCTTATAGTTTTACTTACTTATCAGTAAACCACAAAATCATGTTTGTGTAAACCGTAAATCACATCATGAGAAATTATTAATTTTGACCACAAATCAAGCCGCAAAAGACTATCATGTAGCTGTGTTACAATTGAATCGCTATTATGTGAACTGTCCATGTTATGTGTGATTTCATGTGGCAGAGATAACATTTAATTTTGTTTGCATGCGGGTATATCAACGGGTACAATGGTTTTATACGAACACATCATGTGCATCCGTATTTGTGTACTACAATTTAAAGAAAGATTTTCCTTGCTCTAGTAATGTATATTATTTGAAGTTTCAGATATCTCATTGAGCAGACGAACGAGAGGGAAAATTTGTGAATGAAAGAGCTGAGACAATGAATGTAGAAAAGATTTCAACAGAAGATTGCAATGCGTCCGGTCCGAATTTCTATCTCCCGGTGAGAACAATTTCGCAAGCAAAATCCCACGCTGCATTTGCTGGATAAACACACTTAAGCCAGACATCAGTTCTATAAATGTTCCCATGTGTAATATATTGCCATAAAATAACCTTGGTATTATATGGACTAAAAAGTCAAATGCTGTATACAATGTAGAGATATGGATACATATAATGACTATGACATTATACTGCAGAAGGATACCTATACATAAAATGTGTACTAAATAAGAATGAATCACAGTACAGTAACACACACTTAAATTCAGCATATTGCCTTGCGATAAGCATTTGTCTCTAGTAATTTGTAGGAGATTACTCATACTCTACTACGAGCTAAGATTTCTACTACTAAGTACGTCCTAGTTGTAACAATATGTACATAATGTAATTGCTTTGAAATAAATTCGTGGTATCTCTGAGCAGTATAGTACTACGCATTTTCTCACATGGGCTGTGCCATATGTGCTCTACATTTATCTGTAGCCTTGTAGACTTAAATCTACCATTCTTAACATCACCAGTGTTACTATATCTGTAAATGCTCCATTTATTTAAGTGATACTCGGAGTAAAATGAATGAGAGATGTTACTATGAATGTATGAACGTATTGAGCAAAGATGATACGGAAATGGTAACGATATACTTACTGGTAATGTTCGATGTGTCTGTAATTGGAAATATAAACCCTTTAACACATTTCTCGTAGATTACTAAGCTCGAGTGTGTGGGAATAAATGCAGACTGTTAATTCGTATGCAAAGAATGTGAATAATAGATGTGATGCGTATGCTAACGTTAAAATATTCGGTTGTATTAAAATTAAAACAAAACATAAGCCACGATGCAGAATGTAAAACTTTAGTGAGAGATATTTACATGTGTTAAGTGTTACAAAGGACCGTGTCTGATTTATGTAGGCGGGCGGAGTGAATATGAATATTACAAGTTAAATAGATTGACTGCAAATGTAATGGAACACATTAAATTGTGTAGTGCAATTTAATGGAAGTGCATATGATGTGGATGCGTATGAATTTATATGAATGAAATTACGCGTGGGTTACACACAAGATGAGTTTACTTTTAGCCAGCACACACATGTTTATTATTTCTCTCGTAAATTATCTTGGCACTTCATTTCACACGTCTGATGACTGGAGAAGTTTTTTCTTCTTCCTTACAGAGCAGAACAAAACGGAGATAGATCGTGAGATCCTTCTTTAAGTAGGTACTACAGATTTCTCTGCGTACTGTAAATATAATAATATTCGGAGACAGCGTAAGCAAACTTATTATTACTACCTTATGGTTCGTTGCTTGGTTGGTAAGTGGTAAAATTAAAGTATACAAGTATTAGAATGTTTTACAATGCTCATTTAGTGAATTACGGAACAATATGTAGAAAAGCAGACATGGGAATAAAAACAAAATACATCATGTGTATCACAAGGCATACTAATAGCATTCTGTATAAGAGAGTTAGTTGTGTGTATGCATTACATAAAATGTGTTATCAGTTATATAACAAAGCATATTATTGCTATACTAAAATATTCTAAGAATGAATGAAGCTTCAGTTTTTCGTTTTTCAGATTCACAAATTTCCCACGATTAAGAAATAACAATGAATTGGGAAAAAGAATGTTTTCTCTTCTCACACTCGAAGAAGAAAGGGAAATGATACTGCAATAGGCATTTTAAATTCAAAGATTGTATATCTGTCATTTTGCGTTCGTTATTTTAGTTATAGAAGAGGTATACAAAGGTTTAGTTATGGGTATACAAAGATTTCATATTATTATATCATAGTGTTCTCACATACTGTTTATAAACAAAGCTCAAAATATATTTTTCCTATGTGTGAATGTCAATCTTAATTAATATTCGTGTAATCAACACATCATAAATAATCTTCGCGTAGATAATCTAGTAAATGGTAGGTACTTTACAATTTGATTGACTAACATGATTTTCTCGTCGGTATAAAACATTTTTACATGCTGTACTCAGGGAAAATGCGAGACTTCTTCTCCAGCACAATGTAACAGGTGTAATTTGTTCGTTAAAACATTTTACTTTCTCTAAAACGCTTTTCTAAGAAACGAAACTAGTATTTAACGTAATACCTAAGTAATATTTTATGACTAAAATATGGTAAATATTTACAAAGTTAGAATACTAATGGACAACTAGCGGAGCCATCCTCACTAGCAGTTTTAGCGATTTTTGCCCACTTGTCCCAGTAAATGACACATCCTATTTTCGGTCTACCGAAGCTCAATTTGATAAGCCAAAGAAATTCTCCCGGACCACTTTGAGCAGCACATTTCGTCGGGTGTGCCACAACTCCACCAAAGGTCTTCGTTACCCCTTTGCTGTTTTGAGCTTTTTTCGGAGCATTCTCATCAAAGGTGTGGACATCCTCCGCGAGAAACTTCTGCAAGTTCTTATTACCTGCCTTGAGAGGTTGGAAAATCGGATGATTTTGATGGATAACCAAGTCCGATTTAATGTGTAACGTGTCCGAATTTCTTCGTATGTGACTTGGGGATACAGAAAGAATTTCCCCTCTTGCAACTGCAAAACAAAACAAAAGAAAAACTCCTTTAATTTCAGAACTAATACATCAGTCGGCACAGAAAGGAAAGAGTATCAATCAGCTCATGTCCGGCAAAATTACATGTTGCGTATTTCCATCAAGATTTATATTGTGGATACTGCAAAAGACTCTATTGTACTAAACTAACCAAAGCAGACACAGACGGAAGAAAAGAGAAAAACACGAACTTATTGAAAACCCCCATTCTTTATCTCAGTTCGTTATATTCTTTACCAAGAAAAGAAAACAAGAAGTGGACGAAGATAGAAAAGACATAAATTTTGATCTTCCCAAAGGTTTCAAAGACCCTTTGGGCTGAACAAGTAGTTGTAGCAGACCAGAACAGACAAAACTAAACTACCTCACTAGGTAAGGGTTAGAGTTGTAGGTGCAGTAGTGGCATTGGCATCTATACAAGACATACTAAAGCCAGAATAAAAGAGGTAGAGGTTTGTAAAATAAGTAAAGCTAACTCACCGACATCAGCCACACAGTAGAGCTGAAGAACCTCGTCGTCGCTGCAAGGGCGGCATTCATCATCTGCGAAAAGAAAGAAAACAGGGTGATAATTAGTTCGACTGTCTGAGAGGCAAAGATGTTAAGTACAAGTCAAGGAGTAGTAGAGAGTAGAGCAGACTGACTTCATACTTTTCTTCTTTTTTGTCTCATCTGTCTCTCGTTTCTGTACCTTACTCGTACTTATTCTCCTTATAACTCTAATTCGTCCTAGTACTCTTCTTCTCAAATCTCAAACCAACGAATTTCACATTAACACCGTAACAAGTAGCCTTTCTGTTACAATTCCTGACATTGAATCTTATAAAGTGACTAACAAAAGCCATAATTGTGTATTAGAGCTCTGTGTGTGAGATAATCTGCCAAATGTATATAGAAGGACCACAGGTACTTATTTTACTGAGATTTTTAAGCTTCTTATTCCCATTCTTGAGATGATTATTACTTATGTCTGCCCTACTTGATCCCTCTAGCTACATTTTGCTAATTTCTTTTCTACGTACTACAGCCACAGAGATGCATTTCGACTTTCTACACCCATTTTATCCTTCAGCCTTCTGATGACTGTCTAAGAACTAAACTATCTAGTGCAGTCTCACAAACCGGCCCTACTTAATAAAATTCTTTATGCGTGTGCTGTCCAGTCTTATCGCTAGAAACTTCTTACATCATACAACTTCTGTATCATCAGGTGTATTCCTTCTGTACACGTACGTGAACCTTGAATGTGTATCAAGAATTTAATCAGCAGCGTGATGAACAAAAGGTAATCCGAGCTCACAGCATTGAAATCTCGTCGCTACCGACCGACCTCCTGGTGCGAAAGACGATTTTTCAAAACGACAATTAGCAGTCATCCAACCACAATCAGACTCTCACTCTTAATACTAAAGTTTCCTTTTAAACCACAAGATATACATTTAAAAGTGAACTGCATCAGAAATTAGTATTCTACGAACATGTCCTCTAATTTTTACTTGCACGTATAGTATTGCATGTTAATGTACAATAAAAATTTGCTTTTTTAGTAGCAAAACGATCATACCACATGCAGAAATGCAGCAATGTCAACTGTCATCACTTTGTTGCGACAAAAACATTTATTATTGCCTTGCATTACAATTTAAGTAAATATTAGTTTAAATCTCATGTATAGGCAATATAAATGATTTGTGTATCGCAGTAAAATTGAATTACGGCTGTATACATGCTTAAATGCGCGTAGCAAAATGTTTGAGACAACAACGATCATAACAAACCCTGGAAAAGTGCAGTGTGTGTACAAACTGAGAGACAGGACAGCCCATTCTTCATTCAGGCCAATGATCTAATGCTATTTGTAATAAAACCATCTTTTATGGCCTATTAACAACTATCACAGTCAATTATACGGCCAAATGGCTCCATTAAGCAGCTAACGTTGCGTTAAGAGATCTGCGATCAACAAAGTCGCAATGTACTACAAAACTCCAAACCACAAACCAGATCCACAAACAGATCCCACTGTGTAATTTATACTCTTCTTAATTCAAGGAAATGAATGAACGCACCTGTCGACTGTGTGTACACATTACTTACGCATTTCCTATGTTCCTTAACAATTATCTTCGTCCGTTAATAAAAATAATGAATACGTATTCTCTCAAAAGACAAAAAACTAAACATTCGCTTGGATTCCAAAATTATAGTAGTTATATACCTTAATAGGGATGAATGGTACACTAAATGTAATTTATACACACAGTATCAAATGCAGTGGGCTCTTTCCATTGTCTTTACCTTGTAAGTATGATACACAATAGAATCAGACAGCACAGAACATGCAATTTATCACAAAGGATTTGCATGCATTAAATGTCCAGAAAAACAACGCGGTTGTGCCTACCTCCGCGAAGTTAAGAGATAATCAACCGCAGCTAATTACAAACGTAGCTAAGAGTTTAATGGTGTATAATATGGGTAATATAAATTAAGCATTTGAATTTAAATTCAATTCTTCCTAGCTTATTGGTGAACATTTTTGCATAATGATAGGATTTTAGTATTTTAATTGGCATGTTGAAACCTATGTTTACATCATTGTTTCTGTGGGGTCCTCCTGGCTGCTGCTGACTGACCAAATTCATCTCTACGTCTTAAATCTCCGTACACACTTCCAATGCCAGTTTTTCTAGGCCTGAACTTACTTTGCTTTAGTCTTATTAACTCTTTACTCTTACAATATAGTTATCTAAATTCATTCAAGCCCTTTGATGAATACAAATACATCTGTAGAAATCCTGAATCTGCATTCTCACATACACAGAAGAATTAATTATATTAAATGATTTAACCGTGGAGTAATCAACCTAAGCGTATCACCATAATGTGCAAAAAATACTAAACGAGAATTTCGTAAAAAATCATTTTTTACCTAAGTCTAAGCCTTCAGTCTAAACATCCAACTCGTTAACTGAACATTAACGTTTAACATCACGTAACCACACACGTCTTAATAATAATCGCATTTAAAAAGTTTCTTGTGCTCTGCTTATATTCATATAAATAATTATTGGTCTTTTAAATGAGTTCGATTTGCTTACGTACACATACACATGAAAAAATATTCTGTTTGATTTGAAATTTTGGAAGTTATCATCGAATCTAACAAATTGTCTTATGTAAAAGAATCTATCAACGAGAAAAGTGCAGATTAGTATTTTGAGAGAGATGGAGAAGACAGAATGGTTTGGTGAAGAAGTAAAAGTGCAGGCACAAATGAAATGCGTTGGCACTGGCACAGTGTGAGTGACTAAGAGTACGCCGTAAGACAATGTACGTTAATGAGCTTCTCGTCAGTAGGGGGTGGATTGGAGATCCTTAATTAACCTGGCTAAGCCAAACTTAACTTTGTAAGCTATAAAATACTCACTTCTGCCCCGTGGCATTTAGCTTAAGTCAAATCTACCCAGTGGTGATAGAATTCAGCTCTAACACTTTACTGCGTTACGTTACATAACCCATAGCTAAGAAGGATAAGAGTCAAATCAGTTGTGGTTGTGGTGGCTGACTACATGGCAAATACAATTGTATTATTACTTAGAGCGGATTGAAGAAAAAAGATTCAGGAAAGGAAAAGTTTCACAAGATGAACCTAAGGAACCGCAAATCTCTTGAGGGATCCGTCAGTATTATCCTTTCATCTTACACTAAGACGAAGACTTAAAAAAATCTATTCTTATACATCCCCGTTTCACTGTTTCTCTACTACCTGTATCGTTTCTTAACACTAAATCTGAACATATACAACATTTCTATGCAATGTACATAAATTATAAACTGTAGTGTATCTTTCTCACTCCAGTAATTTTTACAATAATATTATACACGCTTTGTCTGTGGAAGATTATTTCATATGTGGATTGGGATTGTGTATCTATATACATATTTTTCCTTTGGCAATATTGTACGTTACGCTTGTTCCTTTAGGTATTTTCACTTCAGGAGGTTTGAGATTTGAGACGTTTTATGGTTCTTTCTCTTTATGAGCTTATTCGGAACTAACAGGTGTATGGTGGATCAATAAATGATGAGTGTAAAGATTTAGATTTGATTCTAACCTGTTACGTAGCTTGGAGACTTTGGTTTTGACTGTTTGTTCGATTCTCTGATGAATTCTATCTCGTAAGAGATCTTGACTTGTTGTTTAATAGTTTGAAAATGATGGTCATCATCATTTCCATTTTGGTTTGTGTTGTGATTTTGATCCTCATTATGATTAGGTGAAGCGATTGAGGACGAATGTAGTAATAATTTGTTGTAATGACCCCCGGGTAAAATCTCTTCTGCACTGTTAGCTTTGGGAGCTTGGGGCGACAGCAGGGTATTCATTGACTCGACGTAGAGAGTTGCTGTCGTCGTACTGATTCGGTAACATTTTGACGAGGAAGATGCAGCAGCCACAGTTGACTCCGAGTCAGGTGAGATGAAAGGAAGCAATTTCCGCTGCATTGAACCTGACTGCTCTAAAAACACACGGTAATCTTTTCCTTCCGTCGACTCCAAGCACAATCGATAAGGTAACGGTGCGGATTTCGATGACGAAAAAGGTAACATGGCAGTGGGTGGAGAAATATTCACACGGAGACCTCCACGAGGACTCTCCCATGTAATTTGACCTCTTTGACATCGGAGGTATACAGCCTGGACGATGGTCTCGCGGGAACCACTGCAAAAACATTAATAATACAATTTTTAGAAAAATAAATTACATAAAAAACCTATCTATAAAAGCCAGTATAAGATTAACTAATAGCGACCAATCATCGACTTTATCTGAATTTAACATAGCAGTAAAATAAAATATATGAGCATTATAAAAGAGTATAGGAATTGAAATTAAAAAATGTAGGCAGCTTTACGAAAGCCTTTTTAAGAATGTATCGTACAGAAGTAATCACTCTGAATCTAAATACGATTGCAAAGTTGACAAAGTCGAGTAGCAATAAGAATAGCAGTTTGTTATTTGTGCAAGAAAGGAAATATAGGGTTAAAACTGAAATAATAATCTCATTATTACAGTATCTAGCACAAGTGCTCTTCGCAGGTGTTCCCTCCCATATTTCTTGTGTAAGTGAAAGATAGACAATCTACAATCACAACATTTCCAATTTCTACAACAGTTTAATGTTTCGTGCCCCATTCAACCACAACATGACTACCAAAGTACAGTACGAAGCTATAAAGTCCATATTGTGAATCTGAAGACTGTGATTAAGCACAAGGAACATATTCAAAGTCAACAGACTGTCATGTCATGTCAAGCCTCGAGAAAGAGAGAGAAAATGAAAAGCAACTCTTAAAGGAAATTAGGTGGGCAGAGAATACTGTAATGTGTGTTTACAATAAAGATACAGCTAGTGTAATGCTCTTAATGTATTCTTCATGAAAAGATGAGTGAATGATAGCAGTTATCACATCACAACAAAACTGTAGCATATTTTGACGACACTGTTGTGCAGTTTAGTTCACCATAGTTGTGTGCGACCGTCTAAACCACAATAAAAGGCCCACATAAATAAATACAAACATATTGCACATCAAGAAGAATGGTCATGGTCAACCCAAAAGATTCTCAATCACAATCTCTCTCTGTGACTTGATTGTTGACTGTTGATACATAAAAGCTTTATTTGGTATTTGCCTGCTAAAAGTATGTTTAAATGGTAGACCTCTCTCTCTCTTCCTCTTTCACGTTCAGTCCATTTCACTCAATCTCGTCTGACAGGTTACGGTACATCTCCTTAGGAAAACAATTCCATCACTTGAAAGCTTAAGCTCAATTTTATCTTCCTCCTTATTCCTTTACCGTATACCATACGACTAATAGTATTTACTTTTATTATGCCACACCACAACAACCATACCATACGTAATGGATTCTCAACATTTTCCATATCGGACCACAATACACAAATAGTGGGAGTGTATACTCAACTTATAAGTTTCAAGCAATTGCAGGCAAATTCTGTTATAAGTATATCTGAATACAGATATAAATTTATATTTGGGAAGAAATAAATTGAAAATTGTATAAGAAACTGAAAAGCTTTCTTGACTTTGCTCTTTAAATATGTAAACCTTTCATTAGTTAGTTCTTGATGTAATGTTGAAGTTTCCTGTGTATAAAGTATAAACATATTAGTGGTTGACTTGGCGTGGCCGAGAAACTCAACTTGGCTTTTAGTGCCGGCTTAATGTCAAGAGTTTTGACGGGGGACGGTGGGGCTATCAACTCGTTGTACTTCTAAATATTATGCAGTGTCGCAAGAAATACGTATTATATGTAGCTATAGGTCATTATTTGTGTACCTTGTAGTACATAGTAGAAAACGGTAAGAATCCTCGCCTTACTTTTAATGGTCAGACCCTTTGAGTTGTGTTGTTAAGGGTTGTGGTATAATATAAAGCCAATGAAACTCAGAAGCTACTAGTCCCTATGTTGTCCTGTAATAATAATTGCTTGAAATAAAAGTTCTCTTTCAGGACTGACTTCTTGGCCGTCTTTTCGTTACACGCATGCAGATGCACAGCGGTCAGTTAAGAAAAGCTATAATATAACACACTACACCTCAAGTTATATTCACTAAGGTTATAGTATGTGCTGTACTTACTATTTGTGAGAATATTATCGGTAAGGTAATATAAAGGTTTGATATTCGAGTATGTGTAACCAGCTCTCTTTGCTTGTCCTTACTCTTAACTTTGGGCAATTTACTTTCCAAGTTTTGACTGTCGGAGCGTGTTCTTTCTTTCTAGAGGCGGCATATAATTCGTATAACGAATGCATCTAATTTTAATAGTACAAGTAATAAATGTTACTACATATATCTTTATGTATATCAAACAGTTGATTCTCCATTTAATGGTAAGGTTCCATTATATTCTTTGATGGTAAAGAACGGACTGACGAGAGAGTGACCACGCTAAACGAAGCCAAGTGCTCCTTGTGCGGTTCTTCTTTTCAAAGATTCTTCTAAGAAGCCAATTAGTCCAGACAGCTAACAATGCCGGGCTTGTCTTTTTGGATTCTCTGCTAACAACCACAGGGTTCTTTATGTCCAGTCCACTACATAATACAACGAAATACAATCCTATCCTCTCGTGAACACTTGTAGCCACTTTCATCAATAAATACTACGGACTTTTCTACTTAGCAGTACAATATTGGAGAAGAATCCTCATTGTACTTTCGGTTTGAGTATGTTTTAGTGAAGATATAATATAATATTATTATTATAATATATGCAAACGTAAGCAAGGAGAGTGAACGTATTCATTTATTGAAAGTGAACCTTACTGGTTTGGTAAGTTGTAAATTGTAAAGTATATAAGTTTCTGTGTTCTGTTGGTATTTATTCCTTGAGATATCTAAAGTTGCCTTAAAGAACTTAAATAATAAAAGATCTCGCGTCATGGCTTGTCTTGTCACGACAGCTCTATTGTCATTATTGTCGTTAAGCCAATAAGCCAAAAGAGCATACTTTACTTTTTTATGTGCCAGTTGACAAAAAATGCGCTGTGGATTATACAAAAAGATTGTTGTGCTCTGTACTTTGTATGTTATGGTATGCTTAAGGCTGCACCGACATTTTACTGTGCTTTATACGCTCTTGTTGCAGAATGTCTCTCTCCTTCATAAAATGTTGTGACTACTTTCAGTTTAAAATGAATAAGCGCTTACTGCTTTGTCTTGTGCGAAGCCGAGACCTCCAAGATTCCCCCTTCTAGCGTAAATGTTCCATGTAGGTAAAAAGATATGTCTAGTAGTAATACAGTAAAACGCAGGCTTTCTTTATAGAATAGAGTCACAAAGCTTAACAATGAGATTCAATAGTACTTGCTACAAAACAACAATATTTTCTTTCCTATTGTAGTTATGAGGCAATTCAGACTTTAATACAGTTGCAAAAAATGTACACTCTTCGTGAAACAGACCAACAATAAACAGAGCAATTCTTTAGCAACAGACCACCAAGAAGCAAGTTATGCATTTCATAGAAACATTCACATTTAAAACCTTTCATACATACATAAATATTATGTGTATTTACATTATTTAACGTAAATGCACCATGCATGTGGGCATTGTCAAGTGTACAGCAATTTGAAACCGGCCTTCACCTTTACGATTGCATTTTGTACCTAAAGGGTTAAATTATTTACCTCATACTGGATTTAAACTTGTAGAAGAAATCTTACAAATTTCTTTGTCTTTCTCGGAAAGTTTTCCGGTTAGAGAGCTGCGAACTTGTTACGGATCAATTTAATTTAGTGAGAAAAGTGTGATTTACAATTACACACCTGACGGTTTACTTTATACCTTTCTGTAGATGGAAACCGATTTTTTGTATAGAGAAAAGTTGGCATTTTATAAGGTTAATCAGTTCCGCTCTGGGCAAATATATAATTTCAGGGTAAATGTTCAGTTTTTTGTTGTTGCGTGTGCCTAAATGCATTTCCATGTCAAAAAGCCATTCCCACAGAAATCCAGGCAGGTCTGTAACCTGTCCCGTCCTTCCATAGTTTAATAATACATAAAAGATGCATACACTGCACTGGAGAAACTACTCATAAAGCTACTTTAACTACTAAATACGTTTTAAGGTCCATCATTTTACAAACATGAGCTATAATACTCTCTATCTGTACAAACGCCAACACACATGCAATAAACCAAAATATAATAATATTACACAGACATTTACATTTCCTATGCGCTATTATTATTGATACCTACGTGTGGTTGTATTTGGTAGCAACTCTCAAGAAATAACTCAACTCTTACGGCTAACCACCACCACCCAAAGGAATACTCTCCGTTTTGACGTTGGACACCAAACGCCTGTCCTAAATTTCCAAGTGCACATGCAAGCACGAAAGAAGAAGAGTTTTAAGCGTAGGCAGCCGGACTTGTTCAAATTGCTCTAGTGATAATAATAACCATTATTCAAATGAGTGTTGTTACTTTGTGCTACATTACGAATATGGCATTTCTAAAACGACACTAAAATATGTAGCAGCTTCTTCTCCAGCTCATTTTAGCCTTTGAACCCTTTTTTATGCATTGTCTTCAATATCCAAACACTTATTCCATTTCTTCCCTTCAGCTGCAACTCAACAATCATTCTACCTTATCCCTCAACCTACAACCCTTAAAAGAAACATTTACAAAAGTCACAGTCATTCCAATAACCGTACTACAAGTGTGACTTGGCCTCGCATGTTTTACTTCGTCCTTATACACTTCGTAGTAATGTACATGGTATTACTATTAATGTTAAAGAGTAACGCAGGCTAAGCAAGTCATAAAAATCAACTGGGGCGCATTAAAGGATATAGATTCTCACAGCATGAGAGAGGACACAACATATAAAACAACAACACAAGTCACAAGACAAACTCTTTCCGATTTGACATACTCTTCTTATGGCTATAACGTATTTCTTTCACTTGGAAAATATCAACTCACACAATATTAATAAATATACATGTAAGTACTCACACAGATACATGTGTATCCTTAAACAATTCAAAAATCTCAAACAAAAACATAATTTACAACCGAACCGAATGCCTAATGATGAGCAAGATCTCCACCCTCTTCTCAGCTTTGGCTATGCACTGCACTCTGGTCTTCTGATGAATACTACGTATGTAATATCTATAGTATGTACTTGTGTAGGTAAATAAAATATGTATATATTCCTAAGCTAGTATAAGGTCATGCATGGCATATCTGCCCACAACGACAATATATTACAGAAACATAGCGTAGTATTACCGAAGAAGCGACCTAGCCTTTAGTCAAGTGAAAAAATTCCTGGTAGAAAAAATGGTAGAAATCAAAGGCGTAAAATCAGTATGCTACCCCATCATAAAAACAGGGATAAGCTGCTGAGCTATAAGAGTACATTACTTAGCCACCCTCAAGTTTCTGCCAGAACTCTACGTGACCTGCTGCTATGCTACCCTAACTAACCGACAAGAAGACAAACTACATGGGGATGTGTTATTATAACTTCTATAAGCACAAACATTTATTATATCTCCGTAGGTATTCCTATACTACTATTTCTGATAGTGACTAATGGCTCAAGTGCCCCACGCCCGATCCGTACTTTAAATAGTAGTACAAAACTACATTACTGTTTAGTTCTTCCTTATATATATCTACCTTTCAGGTAAAAAGTAAGTGTGCGTGTATATTACAGTATTGATCACAAACGCATACCTACCTGTTGTGTATGGTAAATGTCTTCTTCTGTAAAGACTCTTTTTTAAACATACAAATAGTTTGCTTTTGTTTTAAAACCTGCATAGAGTATGCTGCTTCTTTATGTTACCTACGTTTACCAATTACTCCTGGTTATTAAAAATATGTGTTTGAAGAGCAAGAGCAAATACCTATCAATATCTCAGGGTGGTTAAATTTTCTTATGTTATAAGATTTGTTTCTAGACTTCAAAAATTGACATTTCAAATGGAAAAATTGATTGCTAAACAGGACATAATATGTAGATGATTGGTTTTACTTTATTTGTAGTTTTTTATCTTTCTTTGTCAACAGTAAAGAAATCAATGAAGGAGAACATAAAGCGTAAAAGACGATTAAAATAAAAGTATCATAAGGGCCATGATAATTACACCTGATTCTTTAATAAATCTACTGTACTTTATTTTTAACCACTCTCAAAATGTTGACCAGGATTTTGATAAAAGAAAAGCCCGTGAGAGCTGATAATGATCCTGTACGGCCATCATCACCAGGTAATTCTGTGACAATACAAGAATGCTCGAGTCAAGAATCACGCCAACCTTACATTCCCTTTTTAAATCTATGAGGCCATTATACGGAATTAAGTAGGACCACTGCACAAGCATGTCATTGTCAGGAGAAATATGCCCGGTTTGCTGCCTGTGATCTAATATGCCTTTTCCTTACGTAATGTATTTGTAATATATCCTTATTCTTAAAGACGCAGGTTCCCTTTGTACAGATTATAATAGGAGAATAGATTGCGTGTCTCTGCACCCTCCGCTGTCATGACTTCTGCTGACCCGGTGTTGTGTTGTAATATTCCTGCATTCTGTACAACCTGCTCCCAACAGTCCTAAAGACTCTAAATGTAAATCAAGCTGTCGTTAAGGGAAGCTAAGGGCTAGTCTAAAAATGTTATCACTGCAACTAAACTACCTAAATAGCGTACAAAATCCTTTATCAGATCACAGACACTTGAAATTTTCAATTCTCTCGCTTTCTGTTACTGTTTATATTTCAGAAAGAACTACATGCATTCTTAAAAGTGTACGTATAAGTACAGTAAGTACAGCAATGTATATATAAACACTTAAGATATTCTTTTTGTTGTGTTAGTAGGTTAAGTTGGCTGAAGATTGGATTCTTCGTCTGTGCTAATGTGTGGAAGACACTTGTAAGTAAACACATGTGGTCAGCCCTACTATTGATTCCTGCAGAGGGTCCTTCGAAACAGAAATTCCTCTCCGTATGACTCTTTACCCGTATAGTTTCTAATTTCTTGCACATAATTTCCAAACTACTTCTAATGCTACTACTAACAATAAATAGCATGAATACCTAGTCTAATGGTAAACGTTCATTGGAAAATGAATCTTTCAATATGAGCAGTAAATAGTCTGTTTATACTTGAATCAATGCCGACTTAAGAATCTGTGAAATAGTTGAGCCCGGAACACCAAGAAGTACATTTGTAGTTCCAATTACCAATACAAGTACACAGGATTATCCAGTCTGGATAACCAAAAGTGTGTTAGAGACGTAAACAATAATCCTATTAGAAATGATGTTATGTCTCTGTATACAAAGCAAGCTTTATATATACAGATATTATACCTATGTATCTATTTTAGTTACTACAGATTGTATACTATTTTTGTTCTTGTATATAATTATATTAGGAATGATTACCATTTTTATAAGGCGATAGCTCATTAGGGTAGTCTATGGAAGGGTAGCCTTACTTGATTTCATTTTGAATACAGTGATCCTTCCTGCTGCTTAGAGAAGCCTCAGTAGTCAAAGCAATCTGTTAATAATTTTCCTGCTAAGGAAGTTTTTCTGGAAGCGTACATTACAATACATACTTTGAAATGCTCGTTTGGACTCCGTGAGACCTGAGAAGCAACGAGAAGACAAGAAAAGTCAAGTTGAGAAATTCAGTTGCCCTTAAGGGTCCTTTCCTCTCTCTCTCTCACTCTACGGTCGCTTCACTCAAGAATTCCAAATACTTTCTACACTTGAGATTGAGTCAGAAGAGTCGATCTCACACAGTCGACAAGTCTGATGATGATGAGATGAGCATCAGAGTAAGGATTGTTTCAAGGACTGCGTCATGTACTTTATGCTCTTTACTAATGTAATCTATCTTTGCCTTTAAGCATTCTCAGGCTCCATTAGACTCGTATATACGAAGAAAAAGGAGGAAAAGAACTACCATATTATTTGAAAAACATTCAGCAATGATTATTCATGCACCATTACAAAATATAAAGGTATATACTGTCATTGCCCTAATATAAAGCAATAAACATGCATACTGCACACAGAATGACTTTTAAGGTATGGGATGATCATGACTATCTGTAAATTTCATCTATGTAATATTTGTACAATAAATATTAAATATACATAGAGGATACTCATACGGAGAATTAGAAAGAGGCTAAGAGAGCAATTACAAACACAAGTTGTGCAGTCAGCTGAATCAACCGGCCTTTAACAGGTAAACGAAATATTTATTTGACAATACGTTTAGAGACTCTATTAGGGAGTATCATATCGTAATAATAAGTGTAGTATAGGATTACAGAGCTTATACGAATCAAGTTTTTCGTTTGTGTACTGAGAGTATAAACGCATTGGCATTGTCTGCTTGAGTTAAGTATTGATTCGTCTGTGTAGTGTATCATCGACAGGTTTTATCTGCACAAGTGGGTGAACTTTCTGAAATGGATAGGATGAAAGTGCACTCAACATTGGCATGTCTATGATTAGTTAGTGAGTAGTCAGTCAGAGATGAGACGGACTAAGTGTACACGAGTGTGTGATGGAGAAGTGGAATATCTTTAGACAATACGTACAGAGTGCAATATAATGTTTAGTTTCGAAAGTAGGAAATACTCAAAAGGCACCTGGCACTAATGATAAACAGACAAGTGAACTCAGCCAAATCACAGAGAGACGGAGACGAAGAAGAAGACAACTCATCGAAAAACAGAGAACCTCTTCACTTTACTTGCTCTCACAACACACATCATCACATCAAAATAATGCACCGGTAGTAGTATATTCTACCACTACAACTTTGAATTGTGTACCTGTGTGTAAAATGTGTAGACGTTGAAAAGGTAAAAGGCAAAAGTTAGTTGTTGAGGTAAAAGGTGTGTAATCGTAATCATAATGCTTACGCTCCAGGCTTTTGCTTTAAAACATTTTTCGTTTCGGCTTTCGTTCCGCTTATCCGTGGATTTCTATTATATTATTACTCCGGCACAACATTGTACTTATAGTAAGTGAACATGGTGGAACGGTGTGTATTTTGAGTGGTTATAATAGGATGTAATATTCCATGAAGTTGTTATAATACATGAAATTATATGAATTTTGTGTGCCTTTCTATAACCTGAACATTGTTATTGACGAGGCTCGTCTGCCGTGGACACTGATAAAGTATTATCCCAAGTCATTTATTGCTTGTCTTGCATTTGGTCTGGTAGTTTCCCTGTGAATTCGTTTGGCGCAATGTTGACTGGCGTTTATTACTTAAGTCTTAAGGTAGCTTTGGTTTTGTGTGAACTTTTGGGTGAGATTAAGTAAAAGATAACGATTTAGGGCAAAAGCTTTTATTTTATATGATAAAAGAGAGAAATAAGCTGAAATTACGGTACATAATGCGTTTTTCTTCTCTCAGCTTTTACTCAAACTTTATTATTACAGGAATTAGAGCAATCCAATCCATGTTTTCAGGAAAATATTGCGTGTAGGTTATTTTTTTACTTTGGAGGTACTTAGAGAATCGATTTGGTAAATATCAATTAATATAATGTGTATAACCCTATAGGTATATTGATTTTCGTAGTGGTAAATAAAAAAACCTAATAGTTTACTCACAGGAAAAGTTTTACGTTAAAGGCTGTTATATTTAGTAGTAATGTGTGCGGTACACTTAAAACTTCGTAGTAAATGAACTAGGAACTACAAAACCTACTTCACATGGAACTTTTATTACGTAATATAATTACCCGAGTTATAAAAACACATAGCCACACTACATGCCATGCCTACGTAGTAATATTTATAATTATGAAGAAAATTCACGTGTAAGCTTATAGCTTTGTGTGTTGTGCTCTGCAATTTATGATATCAAAGCAATGGTTTCATACGATGTCTTTTAAAATTGCTTTGGATGGAAATAATGCATAGAGAGAGTCTTTCCAAAGTATTGTGTACAACAATAATTGCATAGTGAGAAGAGCAGTGGGAAAGCCACTCGAGGGGTACCAGATAGGAAAGATCGTGGGGAGATATCGCAACCTAATCATTTATCAAGGAAGAATACAACAGTAAAAGGGTAAGCAGAAGACCACTCCAGTCCACAGTTGAATTCAAACCCAGTCTAGACTTTGGCATAACAGTCGATTTTATAATGTCTCATATTCTACTCCAAATTCCTCTGCGAACGGTTTTAATACATTTATGATGATACTCGCATACCCAGGTATTATTATTATTCTTCCCTGACTACTCTCCTACTACTAAAATATAAATTCTTGAAGAACTATACCCACCTTTGCCTGCTATGTCCGCTAAAGTATTTCTTTATTGTTGCAGTCTCCACTAAATAATTTTCTTGTCAAAATTTCTTTATTTATTAATGCATTGTTTTGTTCCGGCATGACTTATTCCCATTTATTGCAATAGTACTACTAATGAAGCGTGGATATGTTCCAACTGCATCACTGCATCGATATCTTATTTCTGATCCCTCACAGAATTACTAATGCATAACACAACTAAAGAACAATAAAATTCTTATGTGTCTCCGAAAAGCAATTTATGTCTGCACTCTGCCTGCCGCAACGTTACACAATGCACACTCTGCATAAACATAAAGTGAACTCTTAAAGATAAACTTTAAAATGTAACTTTGTAATTTACAGCAGACCAGATAAATAAAATTCTTAATGTTCTTCGTACACTTGCATGATCTTAGTGTGGTACAAGCCCAGCCTGTAAACTGAAACTATGAAAACTAAACTCGTTCTTTTTATTTCTATTGGGATATATAATATGCTTTTACTGTAAGTATGTGTAATTGTGTCGTGTCGATTGTGGCAAGCCTTGTGCATCTCTCAGTGTGTGTTTGACTTGATTTTTATCCTCCCATCGCACATTAAAGACAAAGTACCCAACTCTATGCAAATGTAATGCTTGATGTTTGTTGCGAGTGTATAAACAATTTAATGGCACGATTGTTTCCTTCCTGTGGCTAATAGTACTTCGAAAGATGATGAAATGATGAGACTGAACGCATAAATAATATTACAATCTGTGCATAGACTCTCATAGGACAAGTATCTCTACACAATTCCTCCTTGAAGAATTCATTAGCATTTAAAACAGTTTACAGAAATTGTGGCTATAATATAAGCTCAAGTGTGAGGTGACGTATATAAATTGCGATATTAAATAGGTACAATATACCGTAGTAAAAGAAACAAATACTACAAGTACCTGCAAGTACCAATACATCCGACAGACGAAAAATCTGTGCATGTACAAGTTATGATGTAAAGCTCTTGCTCTGAAAAATTATAATAAAGTATGAGTAAGCAAGAAAGTTGTAATCGTAAAGCTCTCCTACATTCCAAATACAATAAAGTAACTTTATTTGCATGTGTAGGTATACCTAAGCCTAATATTATAACTAGAGATGATATACATCAGTGTAATACCAATATATTACCATGCATTAATGTATAGTTGGATCATCCACACCAGTTTATATAGATAATGATGATACAGTCATGATTCATAATACACGGAGCAAGTGAGATAAAAGAGGAATACTTGTAAGTGTTAGGATGATGTGAATAAATATATGGGTGAACCAAATACACATACACACCTTTAGTTACAGGCAAGCGTGCTCCAATATATTAGTATTATAAGTACAAAGAAAAATCTCAGTAATCTCTACCTGAACAGTAAATGTACACACAGAAAAGTGAAATATACACAGGGAATGATAAAAAATGTAAAAATCAAGTCAGCCGAGCAAGCCTGGTCTGATGGCCCGTGCTAGGAATATTCAAGAACGTGCCTCGCCTTGGTTTTCAACGTCGTCCAGCATCAAGTCTCTGTCCTGTCCTGCTTTGCTCTTTACTTCGACTTAACTTTGACTACTCTCGGGCAGCCAGCAAAACATAAAGAAGGAAAAACACCACAAGAAGAATCTACCAGTCAACTCAAGTTCAGCTTTTACTAAACATGAATCTTGACTAAGCTAGTCTTACTATGACCAAATAGAGAAAATGAAACCTACTGATTTCTTCAGACAAGAAACAAAGATAAGAACTTGGATGGATAACAAAATTTTACATGCATCGTCTCTCATTTTATATAACCAACACACACTCCACAGCTATAAAGTATCCAGCAAGACTAAACTTTAAAAAGTACAAAACTGGTTTCACGCTTGTATTCGTGTAGATACTTACTTTACAATAAATACATTACTGTATCTCAGCAAATGTAAGCAACATTTATAGTAGAAGAGTAGTAGTAGTAGTAGTAGTAGTGTGAATGTATTTAGTAGAAGTAGAACCATACCTAAGTGCGTATATAAAAGTTTTAAGAGAAGTTAAATTTTACTCCCCCGATAATATAAGCAGCTACTTCTATCTCGTCTCTTCGTTTTAAGTACAAGAATGTAAACCTCTCGTCGCCGAAATAATTGTAAATATTTCGTGACCCTTGTTTTTCAGCTAAAGAGTAAAAGTGAGACTTTGCTGTGAGTTTGGTGAGAAGGAGACTTTCCGTAGTCATTTTTGACATAAGTAATGTACTTAGAGTATAAAAGCAACTGCGAGTAAAACTCTAAGGGATTAAAAATTATCTGCGCCCTTTCTTTTACTTTTCACGTGTTATGCAACGCGTTACCGTATCTGTTTCCTTTTAAGTGTACACCTCTTATAGGAATCCAGGTTTCTGTTACACTCTGTAACATTATATTGTTAGTAGTTCCAGCACTAAATCTAAAATTCTACTAAGAAAAAGATGGAGCGAATCTCCATAGTATACACTATGTATGGTAAATGCGTATAGTATATGGTATTTTACTTATGTGCATTACACACAGTAAATAAAACCCAACTGAAAAATGAGTGTGTCTCAAGTCCTAAGCTCAAAGGTGAAAATGTTAAGCTAACGCTAAATTAACGTAATGTACTAAAACAATTCTTTTGGCTGGTTATCCTATAAGCACTTTAATTCCAAGAGAGGGAAGACGATACGACAACAAATCTTATTGTTAATAGTGCCACGTAATGAATCATGTCATGTATCATAGCCATAGCATAGCACGTTGTGTGTATAAATGTGAGTGCGACATGACATGACGTGTCCTGTAGACAAATACCTACCCGTAAAGTTGTTTTTTACGTGTGCAGACTAAGAGCGCATTATTTGTACATTATTATGTAACTAACAGCAAGTAGAGTCCGGTCTGTAAACTAAAGTGAATAAAACAAAGTTAAAGTTTTGAGTTTAAATAAAATCTGTGAGCTCCTCATACTAGTTAATGTACTTATTATTCTGCTGTATAAGTAAATACAGATATTTGTAAAGGAATTGTAAGGTAAGACATAAGAGAAGACAAGGTGGGCAGGCTGGATGGTTGTTTCTGAATTGTTCTATGATACAATATCCAACACCCAGATGAAATTTAAGAACGCATAAAACACAAAATGTCTGCTTGTGTATGTTTAGTAACAGGTTGGGCTCGTTTTCATGAGGCTGTCTGTGCTGCACACGTACAAATACGTTAACGTAAACATTTCACGGAACTTTATTGGATTCTCTTGTTACCACTCACTAGGTACTCTAACTTCGTAATTTGATTCGACCCTTTCTTTTGTTTTTCCTACAGTACCATGCTCTGTCATGCCATAACACATAAATATATTCCTAGATGTGTATAACATAACCAAGGAATGAAATGAAGTTGTTTAGACTTAGACTCAAAAGACGATTGCCTGCTTGCAGACCCTTTTCATGTAATTATTTATTGTGGACATTGAATTATTTACTTAAGTTGAACAAACACATTGTACATTAGTTTTAGTCGACACACTTTTCAATCGTCATCTCTGACTCTCTGACTCAAGCATCAGCAGTAAGGATTAAATAGTCCTTGTTTTCATATTTTATTACTCCACGAATTGTTTTCTTTGCACTTTGCACCATTTTATGACTTTATTATTAGTTAGTTCATCCATTAGTCATATTCTATTTTTGTCCAGTTGACAACCTCCTCCTCCTTCGCTTACAAATATTCATAGTTTGCGTTTATGTTTTTTATTATTTGAAAGATAGCGTATTGTATGCTCTGAGAGTGATAAACTGCTGTTGAAACGCAGTAACAGCACGAAAACTATTAACATTTTTACCAAG
Source organism: Pogonognathellus flavescens (assembly GCA_019776165.1). Classification (NCBI taxonomy): domain Eukaryota; kingdom Metazoa; phylum Arthropoda; class Collembola; order Entomobryomorpha; family Tomoceridae; genus Pogonognathellus; species Pogonognathellus flavescens. The sequence goes on along the minus strand of JABASD010000721.1, from coordinate 1,315 downwards.
TCTGCAATTTGAGATGAGAGGGGTGAAAAACGGATGTTGATGTTAAAAGTTTCTAACTCAATCGTCTCAGCCTCATACGCAATCAGTTTATATCTTGTACTGTCTGCATTGTTTATCATACGTCCTAATATCTGTGACAGCATTTTTTAAAGTCTTTCTGCCTGACTGACGACTTGTGGGAAATAGTTTAGCTTCAGTTTTTAATCCTCGAGGTCGTGCCATGCAAATATTGCATTGACGGTTTCAATCACGTTTGCGCGGTGATAGCACTTCACTGCGTGTACTTTGGATTTAGCAAATCGGATTTATTGATAACATCATCGTATGTGTTGTAGTTTTATGTATCTAAAATACCTGTCTTTTAATGTAGATCTATGTAATAAATCAATATAGCAAAAGTCAAGTCTTATCTATCAAAACATTGTACTTTTTTGATTTGATTGATAATGCTCATACGTATGTGGGAAGTGACAACTCTGGGAACGTACTTATCGTTATATTATAGATACACGGATTTTCTCTGTAAACACATCAACACATGTTTTGTCAAAAACCCAAGAGAATAATTTCCGTTATTTTTTACGATAACAATTCCAAAATAAATAACTTAGCAAACAACGACCAAAACGTTTTCAGCTAAGATTATTGCACCTATATAAAATGCTCTGAGTTGTTGTGTACACATTGGTATATCTGTATTAAATAAGAACAATGATCTAAGGTAACTGGTTGGAACATGATGTGACAACAAAACCATGCTCTCAGAAAACACGAGACATACGTTTTGTTTTGACTGTTTGTTTGTTTTCTGTTTGTTTGCAATCACCATTCAACATAGTGTTATATACAATAGCTATTTGGCACATACAAATGAATACAGGCATTACAGGTAGCTGTGCAAAGTTTCTTGTTCAGCCCACTTGAGCATAAACTCTTTATAACACCTATACTACATCGCTTGATTTTTACATAAGTAAATGCGTGTAATTCCTTTGAAATCTTAAACGAAAATGAAAAAATCAGAATTGTAACATTGTTATCATTTTTAGTAGTTTACATACATACAATGCATATACACTGCAGCATTTACAAACTGACAGTATTGTACTCATTTCTGACATAAAATTGTACGACACATCTTTAGCTCCTACTGTTTTCATAAAAAATTATTACACCGCAGTTATAATTAGCACCTGTTTAAATGCAATAATAATTGTACAGGGGTGATTCATTCAAGTGTAGTCAACTTATAAACAACCATGATTCTGTTCGTAGTTTGCAAAATTTTAATTACAACCGTTACAACACATTTACA
>JABASD010000720.1:0-60412 GCA_019776165.1 Pogonognathellus flavescens | reverse complement strand
CGGTGGAAGTGTTTCGATATCACAACGAAATGTTATTCTCAAAAATAGATGTACTACTACTGAATTAGCATATTAAATATGGTATGCATTAGTAAGAATATTTGCATGGACAATTGCAGTTTACTAAGATAAACATGTTATTAATAATTGTATTTATGTGGTTTTCGAAAGGATGTGGCTTCCGTAATATTGAATAATGTTAATATGTAAGCTTGTTGTGGTAACCTGTCATCTAGCTTGTCCCTCACCCCCAGATTACGGAAAAAGCGGTTATGTGATGTGATATACATCGACTTCAAAGCTCATTTTTCGGCGTTTAGCCCAACAAACCCCTTGAGTCTTCCATTTGTGAATCCTAGATACGCCCTTGGGTACATAACATACGTAAAGTATACACCACATGTATGTACATGCTGATTAGATTCATTTACCGCTGGGAGGTAGACAATCCTGATAAGTAAAGCATGTTGTGCCTAAAAACAATTCACTCGGGGTACTGCCGAGTCTACAGGGCTGTTTCACGGCATGTGGTCACTAAACGACAAAATCAGAGTAGGTATATCGCTTATCTTTCGTCAATACAGGTACAGGTCTGATATTCATGAAAGATAAGCGATACTCTATTTTTTCACTTATGTACTGTCATTATAAAATATTATGTGTTTGCTTTGTGGTTCTTTGTAATGTTTCAATTCAGTATTTGAACTCTCTACAGTACAACGTAGAGTCTACAGTCTACATACCTGATCATTGACTGGATCATATCTCTTTCTGTGCATATCTCTTTCTTATATATATTTCTCTCTGTACATCTTTTGGTTTTGGCTGGCTATATTTGACTATACTGACATACTGTTGGCTGAGTGTCCTCTTAACTTCTATTTCATTAGTTCGTAAGTTCTGTCAGCACTGAAACCACATTCTGTAATGAATTGTATACATTCGTTCTTTGATATAAAATGTATTTATTTAATACCTGCATATGCCAACAAAAATGCTACTAGATAGTCATGAGATATATTATTCGACATTTACAATAGAAAGCAAATAGAAACATTATAGGGGAGTTAGGGAGAGTGTTTCATCAAATAATGAATTTATTTTACTTCATAGTCAATTACAGCATTTTCCTCGTGGATCACGCCCACCCTAAAATACATAATAATATATCACTCTGAATTTTGTAATCAAGGTGTATGTTCAGATACCTCGATAATTCGCTACATCCGTTACTTATGTTATTATATGCATTTAATTCGATGAAGAACTAGCATGGTTTCTGTTCCAGTGGCTGTTTAAAAACTGGCAGTTTAGAGCTGTAAGTAAATATCAATGATGTTATTTTTATTTACTCATGCAAAAATCAGTAGAATGCATTATGCATTAGTCTAACTTCAAGTCTCAACTCAGTCTCAAAACTTCTAGTTTCAAATATTATAAGTATTATTTTATGGAGGACCCTCACATGAACGAAGGGAGTAAAAATGATTTGATGCAAAGGAAAACATTTGGATTTTGTTTTTATTTGTCCTGCAATTCGATTCAATGATAAATTGTAACAGCATGAACAATAAAACACAGACAAAATGAACGCTATACAAAACCGCATAGAAATCAACAGAATGGAAAAAAAACTTGGAATTCTTCACACCGTACATGTTACTAAATCTTACCAATGCGTACGTCACAAAACAGCTATGTAGTAATTATTAACACTAAATGTAATAATTTTATCACAATCTTATTCTAAATATCAAGCTTTATTTCTGCTTTCCCTCTTCCTGTTTTTGGTATTCTCGATCTAACTGTTTCCTTAATGTCTCTGAGTCCTTTCTTGTATTTATGCGTTTCAAAGGTTTTCTCAGTTCAGAATTGTCCGATGGGTTTTTTTGACTCTTCGTTAACTTTGCCTGTTCTTGAATATGTTTAAGCATGGAATTTGCGACCACCACCATCTTTACAACTTGCCAAATGTCACGATGACGGTGGAAGTCCTGCCAACCTGTACTGCAAGCTTCTTCAATATTAACTAAAGGATCGTCTGGGCTCATTAAAAGTTTTTTGGCTGTATATGCCCAGGTATTTTTGGCTTCCCTTCGCAAATCGCACTCTCTCTTTGTTTGTTGGAGCCAATGGATATAAAGCTTAGGAAAGCATTGTGTTGTCGGGTAAAGTTCAACTGTTCTCAGTCTGCGTATTAAATACCTTAAGAATTCTGTAATATACCAACTAATGAAAAGCGTCAGCATCAGTTGAAACCAAACGGAGGGTCCAAAAGGAATTGGAAAGGGAAGCTCATCGTACTGTTGCAAATTGACCAAAACATTGTGATCATGAGGGTAGTAAGATTTAGAGATTGCCTTTAAATTGACTATTCGAAACTTTATTTCGTTCTCCCGACGGTCTTCAAAAGCAATTCTTTCTTGAATCTGTTCTTGTGATTCTGCATGATCTTTTTCAATTTGAACACTTTGTACATTCAGAATTAAAACAATTAATAGCTGCAGAACTGCATGGTCAGGAAATTTCATTTTATGTTGATTCTGCATGAAAAACAAATTTAAAAAACGTTACTTGCATTATTCTGAAGTATTTTAACCATAAATTAGCTGTAATTGTATAAACCATCAGAATGTTGTTGGAAATGTGACTTATTTGTCAGACCTGCTATCGTTATTGGAAAATCCTTGATTTTTCACTTTAACACTACATCCACAGCATCGAAACACCAACGATGATGACAGTGATGCTACTAGTACTTCTTAAAATATTTAACGAGGTTTGGTGTCTGATATGACTTAATTTGTACGAGTTTTCAGTTAACTCAATCAATAGCTTTTTCATTTCATATTCAAATAATCTCCTATAAAACATTATTTTGGGCACTAGCATTGACAAGTGGAAGGTAGTAAGAAATCCTTATGAATAGAATATCTCACGCTGATCACGAAAGAGAAAGAATCATGTTATTGGTAACTCCCAAACCATTATAAGTACTTTTTAAGACTACACTAACTATACTCAGGACAGAGACGCAGTAAAAGACAAAATATTTTTACTTGAATTTATTGTGCTTAAAAATATTTTTAAGCACAATAAATTCAAGTAAAATAATCACATCATAATCATTGCATTTCGTACATGATAGCGTCTTTAGGCATTATTGCTTGGTAACTAACAAAAATTTATTGACTATATTATGCACTATATTACCTACTTTTTTGCCCATAGTGACTGACTGGGAGAATAATCATTTCATTCATTTATGTATGGTACAAAATAATTATTTAAATTAAATATGGCAGCCACTGCCACTACTGACTCGGGGTATTGTAAATAAAATGTTTATAATTATATTTTTAACTTGAATAAGAAATGGGTTTAATTCGCACAATTTTAGGTGGATAAAGAAGCTTATTTAAGATTTGGATAGTTTCTTCGATTGCTGATGTGGCTATTTCATTACTATCATTACATAATAGTCTGTAATACATAGTTAATTATAAACAGTCATTTAAACAGATTTTTTAAATTATAACGTTTACACAAATCGGAAATCGCAGGATTATATTTCTCCCAGAGTGAAAAATTATGTAATTACAACTAATTACTAATTAATAAAAAAGAAGTATAATAATTTGTTTAGATCTGTGACATGAATTTCTATACTTAATTAATTGCTTGTGCTTAACAAAGAGATTAAAATTCATATCATTGTTTACTGCGTCTTTACAAATAAGGCAAATGTTATACAGTTGATATGAATTCTTTTGAATAAAAAGTTTCTTTCTATATCTAAGAATTGTGTCATAAACTCATAATTTTTACAATTATGTATCAATCTTTACAAGGGCCATACAGAGAGAGAGAGAGAGGAAATCACGATGTACAAATTAACAAGTTGTTTTATCGCTAGCTGTTCTCTGGTCTGCATACTTTCTTACTCTAAGTGTACTCATAATATGTTAAAGCTGCAGGTTGTAAAACATACGAATTTAAACACATCTAAAACACATGTAAAATATTCGTACCGACTCGACAATCAGGTTTGCTTTAAATGTTGACAGTATTTTATTGATCTACCGTGGAGAGTTTGGATACTAATGTTAAAAATATGTGGTTAAGGTATGTTAAGGTATGTCCTTTGACAGTTAAGCCGAAGGTTTAAATATTTTATGTCTCACACTTTTGTGTTTTAGTGTAACTAACAACGAAGTAATTATTGTAGTGTGGTAAGGAATTGTATCTACATATCTAACATGTATTGTCTAAAATCAACATAAGCATTATAGTATAGTATTATGTACTAGTATGTAGTATGTAGCTTTATTACAGACAATGCAGTAAGAACTGTCCACAATTGAAGTATATCTACTCACTGCTCGGAGAAGCACCGCTGGCTTGTTCGTGTGTAAGCTACTGCTACTCGTACTTATTACCTTTTAAGGTTGTCTCACTATCGCTTGAGGATTCTAAGATAATGAGAAATCGTCGATTTCACACACACGATACTGACACATTTGATTCAATCGTAATAAAAGCATGAACACTTAAAAATTGTATGTTTTATACCTTTGAACGTTAATTACTCGAACTGTGTTTTTCCTAGAGATAGAGACAAGGCGACAAGAGTGTACCCAGGAGTCAAATCTGGTGGTTCAAGAAAGTTTTGGGAAAAGCATGGACGTCAAAAAGACTTAAAAATGGGTTAATTTTTACCTTCTGCCACAAACATGACTCCTGTTTCGGACTCTGGGTGGAGCAATAAGTGTCTCTAGTGCCCTTATAGTAGATATGCCCTTGCACAGAGATTTTCTATTCTATTATCAGAATTGAATAAGTATACCTACTATCTGTACTTACCAGAACTCACATAGAATAAGTTACCTAATACTCCAATCCAATACTATATACACTCATAAATAATCTAAAACTCTATAGTTTCATTTCAGGAACATTTTGTAAGTAGGTGCTATGAAATATGTGACACGGAAAATCCACATTGTATCTAAAACCACTTCTTTGTTTATACCTACAAGACTTGTTGCAATTAAAGCAGTAAGTCATATTCTTATTGGGGTTCTGTATTTAGTGCGAGTTTATTCCTAGTTTTTAAATCATGGGAAATAAAAGCACAAAGTCATTCGTGGGTGTAGATTCTGAAACCAAAGATGAATCTAGCATCAGCAATCAAATCACCATTTCATTAACACCAGGTATATGATAAACCTAGTCAAAAAATGAGAGAACATAATTTTTAACGAAAATTTCCTATAATAATATCTACATGAAATTGAAAATACCTACTCAATGTATAAATGCAATCATTAATAACTATTTTTACTATATTTATTTATTTTACCTAATATAATTTTCTCTCAGATGCTCAACAGGGTATTGTAGAACGATATGGTAAATCAAAAATCAAGAAATACATTGTGCTAAATGATGAACAAGTGGAGATAATGTCTGGATTTGAGCTGGAGCCTAACATCAATTCTCCACTCAAGACCATCAGTTTAGTGGACTCGACAGGAAGTCCACAGCTCAAAATTGTACATCGAGTGGGCCTTTCCGTGCGTGAGAAATATGAAATCTAAATCATTTTCCTTGTTTTTGAGATTTTATATTTTATGTATCAATTTTATTGCTTTTTCGTTCGGTAAATTGAAATAAAAAAATTGCATACCCAATTTATGTAATTGCAGGTTGTGAGTATTTGCTCGGTGGAAGGTTTCATGTTGGGAGAGACAAATGTTAGGATTTCATTTGGATGTTTCTGTGTAATTCAGCCGCAATACACATATCGTCTCAAAGCTGGGACAGAAGTTTTCGTTATGGATGGAAACATATCTTGTTGGACTCCACGACTAAAAGTTTGTGCATAACTTCATAAAATGAATTTACATTCTTAGCATTTGCATGTAAAGTCTGCATGTATTAAATATATTATTCCCTGTACAAATCAATGTTGCATAGATTTAATGAAATTTATTTACCTTGAAGATACAAGTTAGTAGACAAGACAAAAAATGTATTGCAGTGATTGAAATGGGAGACACACTATCGTTTCACTGCAAGATTAAATTCATGCCCGGAAAATGTCCTGAGAATGACAGGAAAACAATTCTGGCTTTATGCATGGGAATGGTAAGTAATTTTTTTCTCGTTAAATTCTTTCTTCATGTGTTTATATATGCACAAGTGCGTAGTATATAAAATATATATTCTGTTCATTGGATTACAGTTGGATTCATCGTTTGAGAAACAACTAATTAGTACTAGGAGTGGAATTACCAAAGAAGATATCAAAGAGGAAAAAAGCGATACCAAAGAGGAAAAGAGCGATACCAAAGAGGATAAGAGCGATACCAAAGAGGATAAGAACGATTCCAAAGAAAAAAGCTCTACAAAAGAAGAAGAATGATGTTTTTCTACACTGTCATCTTTTCTTTTAGCGTGGCAGTCCCCTTGAATTTGACTCACCTACGAAATAATTCTAAATTGTGTTATTATGGCCATACCACAGCTATGAAAATATTAACTACTATAAATGCAGATAAAAAGTAGGTATAACACTTTTCTTGCGCTTTAAGCAGTTATTTAAACTTTAGGTTGCTGATGCCAAGTATTTAGTAAATGTCATTTGGATTACGCCTTTATTATTGCTTCGAGAATACACACAACTGAAAAAGGGCCGCTTGGGCAGGTATATATTATACTAACAATAATACTTTCGTTACATTTCATTTTACTGAATTCATTCGAATAATTACAATTATATTAGCTACCTATTAGGCTATTACATATTGACAATGAGTATAACAGTTTATGGGAGCTGCTTCAATTATTCTTACTGCTGTTACATTAGACAATAATAGCAATAGTAAGCATTTGTTAACAATAACATTTTGTATTATTGTTTTTAATTTCATTAGGTTACGTATTGTTATTTAATTCATCGTAATAAGTTAGTTGTATTTTCAGTAGCATCTATTTAACATAATTTTATGTAGGTTACAGTTACAATCTTTGGCACTGATTGATAAGGATACCCCGTAAGAGTCACTCAGTTAGTTAAGTTCCTTACATTTACACAGTAGGTTCGTTACATTAGGTACAGTACACAACATACTTACTCACTAATTTTATTTATATATTTTATTATGCATTTCAAGATGCATTTCGATATTGTAGTACACAACTCTCCTTATAGGCTTGCTTAAAACAGCAAGTACAGGAGGCAAATGAAATTAATAAATTAAATATTTACAATAAACAAATTATTGCTACTACTTACTAGGTAGGTATCTTATTGACACTGAGCTGTCGGGAACACAGATAATTCTTGTCCTGTGTGTGTAATGTTAAAACTAAAAAAGAATAGTTGCCCATTTACAGCAGGCATTTTTTAACAAATGGTCTGAGACGACATGGAATTCGTGGGTGTATGCAAATTACACACTCACACGCGAACATGTCGGCATACGTCTACGCAAGTATTATACATTCATGAAAAACAATTACATTTTCCTAAATCTGTTTAAAAATTAGTTTGTAACAAAACTTTTAATAGCAAAACCTGGTAATATGAACTATTACAATCTTTTATGTATATCAGCACTGTAGTAAAAATGCAAAAAGGTCAGTATTGAAATGTCTTTCATTTGGTCCATTTACTGGAGAACAATTATTTTGTCTGAATATTGTTTGAAATTAGGTAGCCTATAAATTTGTTTTTACTATTTGTAATTTTTTCACTTAATTATAGGAAACGAAATGTCAACTGTAGTTTTGTATCGGAAAAATAAGAATTAATCATAATGTATGAACAATAATGTAAGTGAGCGTATCTACTTTTTCGGTAGGCTGATGATAATACATTTAGATAATACGTAAGGTATGATGCTATAAAACAGCTCGGTACGGAACGACACGATTTCTTACGGGTAAGGTTAGTTTTATCATGGAAGACGTTACGTGACAATTTGGCTATACAATTGTAGGACCGTGTTCTGTGATGATTTTAGGCCGTGTGTCTTGGAACAGGACGGATTCTTGTATTGTTCTTTGAATTGCCTGAAGTCCGTCCTCCAGTATTCGCGAAATAGGAGCCTCATCCGGTATATTTTCTAGAGAGACTCGGTTTCGAAGACTGATAACATGATCTAGAGATTTACGAAGTGCGTCCACGCTTGACGAGGCTACTGCTACACTCACTGAAAAATAATAATAAAGGATTCAAATAATCTCAAATAATTCAAATATTTATACATATTATGTTGGGTAAATTTCATTAGTCATTAGATTCCACAATAATTTAGCAGCATAGTTTTAGAACACAACATACATGGCATTTCATCTCCATCCCCTTGTCTGACTCCAGTGACTACTGCCATGCCTCTGGCGATGTGCACTTGCTGTGGCTTTTTAAGAGTTGGTGCATTCATTTTACTCCGAGCCATTGGTGTTGGAGCTTTAGAAGTCCCCAACTTAGATAAATTTTGTTCACTCGCTGATACACGAAGTCGACCGTCTTCCGCATCTCGCAAGTTCTCTAAAAATTTTCAAAATTACGGTTTTATAAACTTGTACAGTACATTAACAGTGAGCATTTTCTATTTGAAAAATGAATGAAAATATACCTTGAGAGTATGCAGAAACGACTGTGGGTGGTTTTCGTCGATTTTTGCCTTGAGAGGCTTTAGTCTGCGACATGTAACTAGGAGGTACTGGTAACGATTCTGGTTCAGAGTCACTCTACATGAATTCAAAAATGAGAATTAGTACTTCTCTTTAAAAATGATTTATGCATGATGGTATTATGGTATATGTGCATGCACTTTAATTTTTCATACCTGCACCTGATTCATCAAAGCTGACACTGATGTACTTCGCGTGAGAAGATTTTGAGGATCAAAAACTCCTGTTGTACCACTTCTACTTTTCTCTATAAAACAATACAAACAAGTTTAGCATACGTGCCTTCACTATAATGAGATAAAAAGGTAAAACTGGATATTGTAGAAAAAATCTAAAATAAGTAAAATTGATCATTAAGGATTTGCAAAGCACACTGAATAAAATTTTGATTAGTTATTCGAAAAGACAATCACAAAAATTGAGAGTACACAAAACATTTAACACAAAACAAGGAAGGAAATTTTACAAGAGGACAAAGAGGAGTTTGGTACATCACTATTTAAATATTTAATATCACAGTTCAATCTTGGGCAAGGAGAAAATGTTTTCTAAAAGAAAAAAGACCATTGCGATGTCTGTGAAAGGATCTCTTTCTCCGACCAGACGTGCTACTAGCGTTACTAGAAGAGCCGGGCAAAACATTCAAGTCTGAAAGGGAACATGCTCGTCGAATTCCTCCACTCTCCCCTTCCTGATGACTATTGTCTTCATCAGAATCATCCAGATATTCTAAATAATTACATTACATTACTAAAACCTAATCATAAATAAAAACAAATTGATTTGTTAAAACTTAATTCTCAAATCTACAAACTCTCGCAGTAGTTGTCAGCAAAAACTCAAACTTATTCCAAATTCCAACTCCCCAAAACCCCCAGTCAAGCTCTGGTAAAATTGGTGCAAAATTCCAAAACTACCATAACATTGCATTATTTACCGTCCTGCATGCAAAAAGCTCAGAGTTCAAAGAAAACTGAATAGGAAACACAAAATCAACCAAACAGTGTTAGAAATAATTGCAAAGAAATACGCATAAGGGTGAAACTTGATAGAAGAAGAGAAAGAGTGTTAAGCGATCAAACCTAGTGCTAAAGGTGCAACGTGAAACCTTGAAGGAAGCACTGTTTGTACAATTTTATGTTTCCTTTGAAGTAATTTCATAGTAGCTGAGTGGGACGAAAGACTAGAAGAAGAAGAACTCTTGTGAATAGCTTTGTGAATTTTAAGTGGAGGGAAATTGTTAGGAGGTGATTTGACAGTGGTAATGTTAGTGCTGTGTGTTTCAAAAGTACTGTTAGTGGCCGTGGCAGATTCAGCAGTTACATTATTGGCGATGGCATTATTGGCTGTAGTAATAAGTGCAGCAGAAGAAGGAGTTAGTGGTGGTAGTGCGACAGAAGGACCAGCAGGGCATGTCAAGTTCAATTCGGCACTGATACTATGATTAATAGCAGATGAACCTGAAGTGGGACTCTGCAGATGAACAGGCTGCTTAATTACCGGCTTATGATCGTGACTCATGAGAATGAGGGTGCTCAGTGAAAAGACTAACAAAGAAACCACCACCAGTCACAAATATTAACAACAAACCAAATAACATTATACTTTCATGTGTAACAGTAACAATTATTTTAATACTTACACCGTCAGAACTCAGAGCAATTGATTAGAGTTATAATATAGTAATAACTAATATACCCCAAGTGATGTAAAGTTGTAAAGGTTCAGTAAAGTCATTTAGGTAAATCACGGTTACATACAAATACAACACAACCCTTCACCTCATCAACCAACATTCGTTTTTAAACCCAACCCCAACAACCCAAAGCTTCTGAAGCACAAACATTATCGATTAAGAGATAAAAGGCTAATAAAAAAGTGAGACATACCTTTGCCAAAGTTTCTGCTTAGATCTTGTGTAGATTGACTCATGGATTTATATCCAATCTAAAAGTAATACACATCATGTTACATGTTGTTAGCACATTATATAATTGTATAGTATGACATAACTAAAGAGTTGACCTACACTTTGCAATTTCTTTCTTGTGTCTTCCAGTCGTTTCTCTAATTCCAACCTACTTTTAGAAAGTTCTCTGTTTTTTGCTTTAACCGACATGATTAGTTCTGCATTTCTACTTCGGACAATTTCATATGGATGGACTGTTGGATCTCTGTAGGAAGGTAATTTTTTGTTTGATGAAGCTCGGGTTGAGCTACTATCATCCGTATCCGTATCAGATCTAGCCTTTGCTAATGACTTTCGTGGAGCTGGAATGACTTCGGACGCTTCCCCATCAGTAGATTTGTTGACGTCTGAGTAAAAGTCAGTCGATTCTTCGTCGTCCCCATCCTTTTCAATAAAAAATTGCATTTAAAGAAATGACCTACTAATACGAGCATTAATCCATCAACTCCAATTTCATTCCTTACCAGATCTTTATCTATGATTTGCTTCATACTTTCTTCACAAGTTTCGAAGCTCCTTTCTTCGCTTTCTTTACTATCTGTGTTACTTTCTTTGGAATAGGGTTCTCCAGCATAACTGTCTTCGGGATTTTCAAAAGGCAATTCCTTAGGATGGTTAACTGGTAAAACGGAACAAAAATTCCCATTCGTAAAAATTTTCGTAAGATGTACAACATTGGATTTATCATTTATCACAATTTACAAGTTTATACAACAGATTGTTTTTTCAATTTAATGCATTTACGTGTTATTATTTACCTTGAGGCTTTGGAAAAGGTACAGGTACTACAGTATCAGAATCATAGAAAGACTTAATGGTCATCGCTCCAGAGGCTTGTTCTACTCGCTCACTCCACTTTCCTTGCGGCATGGTTACGGTGGATTTTTTGTTCGTCCCTGCGCTGGGAGCTTCACCTTTTATTTGCTTTTTCGCCCAATCAGGAAGTTGTCCAAAACTGAATCGGTAATCAGCTCGGACAGGTGATGAAGGATTAGCTATTACCGAGGGTGCTGGCGACGGAGATGCGGCTATCGAAGGTGTCGCTGACTTTTTAGATCGTGATCTTTTCTCTCCCATTCGTGTTTCCATCGTTATGACCATTTCACGAGGAAGTGCCCAAACGATAATACAGGAATCTCCACCCACCGAAAGCAAGTTTTGAAAGTCGGGTGTGAAGCGTAAGGCAGTCGCCAGTTCTGAATGACCCATCTATAATACAAATGCATTATGCATTATACATTAAAATCCCATTAATATGTCATTAATAACTTATGCTCGCTTTTCCTGTTTAACGGGTAAAAGATATAATCATCACTTACGAGAGAAGCGACGACTTCCCCTTTGTAATAATCAAAGACGGTGATGGTTTTGTCTGTGGAAGCTACTGCAACGTAATAGCCGCTAGGATCTAATGTGACTTTAATAATTGTTCCTATATTGGCGGCTGCAGTGCTTCTGAGTGTCTTGCTGTGCTTTCCCGTTGACAGATTGTACACACGAACACAAGAGTCTTGACAAGCGACCAGTACATGCTTCCCACTTGTATCCACCTCCAAATCAAACAATGGTGTTTTGCTGTTCACCACTGTATTTACATGGATTTCAATGTCCCCAATTAAATCACCTTCAAGAAATGCAAGAACGTCCGTGAAACTTTCCCCTTCATTTGTCTTCGAGATAAGTTGTCGGAACACGAGGTTTTTGTCAGCTCCACATGAAATTACATGAACAGCAGGTGGATTAGTTCGCTCGGTAGCAAAAAATTTGACACTCGTCACAGAGCCCTTGTGCTCCTGGAGCGAAGCAATCCTTTCGATTTCCTAAATTATAAAAATATACATTAGTAATAATTGTCGAATTTCGTTGGGGTCAAAATGTAAATCGGTAATTACAAAGTTTTATGTAACATTACTTAACTAACCTGTCCAATATTGTACAAATTGACGGAGCCGTCCCTAGAGGCGGTTGCTACTAGTGAACCCTTAACATCCATCGATAAAACTTCTTCTTTGTGCGCCTTAATTTTAATGAGCTCATTTTTTGTTTTAGATCTCCATAGTCGGAGATTTCCCTGCCGGTCACCACAACAAACAAAGGTAGATCCGATGCCTACACATCGTACTCCATTTCCATGAGATATAAACAAAGGAGAGTCGAGATAACGTGTAGAAATATACTTGACATCTTGGCATTCCTGAAATTAATGAGAAAAGTTAAAAAAAGTTGAATGAACTCATCTGCTTTAAAGAAGAATAAACTTCTCTTGCTGGATTTCTTACACCTGGTAGGTAGGTAGGTATTAATATAAATATACATGAGGCAGAAACAAAGACGCTCCATGATTATTGCTACATTAAAGCAAACTTAAGTCAGAGTTAAAGCGGGCGGCATGTTGCAGAGGTATTAATGGTTTGGTAGGGAGCTAAAGCAATCTGCTGTTTATGGAGAATAATAATGAGATAAAATATTAGACTGACATTGGAATATAGATTTGTCTTAATTTGTGAAGTAATATCCCAAGTGCGCACTGTGTCGTCATTGGAACAAGTAATGAACGAAGGCCAATGTTGAAATGCAGGAGAGCCTCCGGCTTGGGAGTTGGGTCCAAGAGCAACATCCCAAATACAGCCCGAGTGCCAGAGCCAAGAATGAGACAGGCCCACCTACACAAAGTCCACATTCACAGATAATCATTTACATGTGTACAAAAAGTCATACCTACTCACCGACGTACACGAGAATACGTGGTGGACCGCATTGCTGCATCGCATTTATACAATAATCTCATTTGCATCCCATTCATTTAGGTGTGTCAATTCTCTTTTTGGTAAACAAACGTAAAACTAGTCTTTGCTCAAGGAGGAAGCTCACCCTCTTGACATCTTGAACATCCCACGCGTATAGAGAATGGTCTGCATACACTGCAACTATCTTCTTCCCTCCTGGGGCACTTATCCCGACCACGTTCGGAAATTTAGATACGGGAGGATGAGATGAGAGGGCTGTCACATCAGTGGCTTTTGCAATCTGTCACAGACACACATAGTTTAAACACACAACATCTTTAACTGTATATATATAAATATCAATCTGTTTATCTCAAAACAATCTGACGCCTTCCCTTTTACTTGTACTTACATAAATTGCGTACATTTATTATACGACTAAATACATAATAAGTCTATAATACACATCGCGTAACAAAACTCACTTTCCTATAAACTCATTTGTATCATTTATTTTATGGTAATTTAGTGGAAGAAGATAAAATCGGGATTTGATGGTTTACTACCACTAGACCACTACTACTACAACATGTAATACACCCATGAAAAGTAAATGGCAGTACCAATGAATCACTTGAATTTGAAAGAGTTGACTTACATCTACTCCTAAATGGTGAGGTAATGGCAGAGTGGCTACAAAATCTAAACGACCTGAGCGGAAACACCGAATCAATCCTTCAGCACATCCAATAAATATTAAATCGTCATCCATGGCCATACAAAAAGCTTGTTTTGTCTGAAAAATGAACGTTTTCAATTCAATCGTGTTATTAAAAACATTGTAAATCATTTCTAATGTTTACTATAATTATAGGGCACAGAGTCATGTCTTGCACAAATGCCGCTTGTGTGGGAAAATATTTACCTTGAGTTGGACCCATTTATCTAAAAATCTCCTTTCGTCAAATTGGCACAACGTTGCAGATACAGTCCCATCAAAATTTGCAATGGCATATGTCGCCGTCCCATCAGTAAGCACGTCACGAAAATCTGCGTTGGAATGTTCACTACCCAAAATGGCTGGTCGACCAGTCAAAACACATTCATTCTAGAAAAAATTACAGTAATTAATATCGTAAGTGAAGTTAATAACACTGCAAGAATTACTTCTCATTCAACTCACCTTTCCTAGTTGAAGGTACCAAAATTTTAAATGCCTCGTTCCGCCAGTAACGAAATAATTGCCGTCAGGCGAAAAAGAAATGCAGGAAACTTTACAAGCCACTGAACTAGATGCTAACTTTCTCCCCCGGGAAGAATTCTGTCCGTTAGGTGTACCCGCCGGGGTTGGCCCGTTTCTACTCTGACTTGGGGATACACCCTTAAAATCCCAGACTGATACGACTCTATCTGAACCGACAGTGACCAGAATTCCGAGCATACTCGAAACAGCCTATCAAATAAAAGTGTCAAAGTGTCGTGAAAATGAAACTCTTCGCGTATAGTTCAAGATAAAAAAGATTTTAGTAGATATTATTTTTTCTTACGCAGCAGACGACATTTTGACAAGGTGAAATATCTTTGACGACTCCAGATTGCCAATTAAAAATACGGAGAAATGTGGAATCTTCGGAAGCTACAAATAGTAGAGAATTACTTTTCAACTGAAGGGCACTAATAGGTTTTCGGGTTTCGAGTACAATGTGGGAGACAACTGTGCCGCTACCAGTATCCAATAACACTACAGTATTCCTGCAAAATTAAAATCGTTTACAATTATCATTTCGGATTAAAAATTAAAACAATTAACTGCACTCATATCACAAACTTCGCATAGATATATAGCAATTTCGATTATCACAGTAAACTTACCCAGCTGGGTAGGCAACAAGACCCGAGTCACAGTCGAAATGGGCATTGCTAGTTACAGACAGTCCGAGAATTCTCTCTATCCGAATCTAAACGAAAGAACAAAACACAGACTTTATATTTTATAGCTATACACGCTATACATACAAAAATTATATACTACACCTATGTACTTCCGATGAATTCATAAAAACTTCACACTACAATTAAAAGAAGTTAACTATGTAAATTTTTCTAGCATTAAATATAACTCTCTTGTTTCTCGAGAGTTTCTACAAAAATCTGTCTACAATTTATTCACATACCTAATAATAAACTATAAGTTATAACAGTATGCAGCAGTAGTTAAACTACTGCAAGTGTCCACTTAACTTCTATAATAGGCTGCAGCTAAAGCTACAGAACTACATACACCTAATACACCACAACACATTATTTATAACCCATTATTATTACCATTGTCATTGTAGCTTCAGGTTTAATATATTATTGCATTGTTGTCAACAATACACACTCTTGTTAAGGAAATATTATATATTAGGTATTTTAATGCTTCCTCTTATTCTCACATAGAAATAAAATGTCTTTATAGTTTGGACGAGTGGGTTTTTGAACAAGAAAGTGACAATGCAAGTTGAATAAATAATGAAGTGTGCGTGTCACATAAATTAAATAAAAATACGACGACAAGACACACAAAGAGCGAACAAGTTACCTTCTCGTCATTTTCTTCCATCGCTAACTAGGCGAGGCAAACTAATCACAAAATATTCATTCTCTGCTAAACTTGGGACGCTCACAAGAATTAATCCATCTTGTAATTACTTCGTCATCACCGATTCAGCAGTTCTCCGCAATTTTAATTAATTCATAATCTTCCACTTATAATTTAAGCACGAGTGAATTGATGTTTCCTTTTGTTTTAATTTTGGAAGTACTTGTGGCTTTGATTCTTCAATCTTCTTTTTTCTTGTCTTGTAGTGCCAGGGCCGTGGGTGGTTTGGTTGTGTAATAAATGTAGGTTTTTTCTGTGTGGTACAAATATCGAAAATGTACAAAAAGTTTGTGTATATAAAGTAGAAACGAAAAGCTGTCGTTTATTTAGCAGTTTACTAAACAGGAGAGTTGCTGTCTTGTCTTGTTGAAGTTTTTCTTTTGAAGTTAAAGCTCACTCAGCTGTACGGGTTGGATTGGATTCGATGATTTTGTAGTCTTCTTTTGTTGTAGACAGGTTTGTAGACTTTTAGTAGAAGTTTATAGTTAGTTAGCTGCTTGGGCTGCTTCTGCCAGACTGCTACTGTGCTAATTACAATCAAATCAAACCAAATCAAATCAGCGAACCAAACGAAAACTATATAATATATGGATGATGAAGATGAACTACACAGATGAAGATAAATTAGGCTAAACTTTTAACTATCTGACTTTTATTATTGCTACAGACATTTTACAATTAAAACTCCTATCACGGCTATATCTCTCCCGTCCTATGTGTGTCTATAGCTATATAAAGCTAAATAAACCTCAAAGCAAACAGACGACATAATCATAAAATATTATAATGTATCTTTGTCTATTCTACACACATATCCCGCAGAAAACAAATTAATCTGACTTTAACTAAACTTGTTGGCTATTTGTGTACTTGCCTTAGTTTATCTGTATACCAAATACCACGTTATGTATTATCTTATGCATAAGCCGTGCCGTGCCTAGACACTAATTACTTGGACTACACTAAAAAGTGTAGCGTATACGTTTTATCTTCACTCAAACTAAAAATCTGTATCTTTAAAGTGAAATACTCCTTCGTATAGCACTCTAAAAGCGCTATGTAGCAGATAAGTGTGTACATAGCGAATTATTTTTTATTTATTAGCTTTATCAATTACCCACTATTATTTACTGTGTGTGCAATACCTTATAATACCTACAATACCTACACAATGGTGTAATTTATGTGAAGTTACACAGTGGAGTGGTTAAATTAAATATGTATTGTAAAAGTTTACTGTCTATTTACCTACAGCCAAGCCTGCCACTTGAATTGAAACTTACCTTGTTAACGTTAACACAAGTTTACGGCTTTATTAAATAGGGAGCTTTAGCCATTTGCTGTCCCAATAGTCCTGTGTAAGCTCCTTCCTTTAGTTTCGAGCTTTAGGTAATGTTGTTTTCAAATTACATTCACAATTCGCACATAGACACACACAGACAGACTAGTTAGTAACATTACACACGATCTTCCCATCAGTTAGACGAAAACTCAACCACCTACAATGCAAACACAATAAAGTTAGCTCTAAACCCAAACTAGAATTGAACCATGAATGATGTTGGGGATGAATACACGTACTGCTTTACTTTACTTACTTGTATTTACAAAACCGTGCTCGAGACTCTCCAATTTTCATTATGCATATTATTATTAGTAGTAATTTTGTGGTATCTCCTCAATAGTACTAAAATCTGTAAATTTTTATATCTGTATATACTAATATAGTATCTGTGTGTAATCTAATCTGTCTCTTGATACTTTTGTGTGATATAAATAAATATAAATGAGAGAACGGAGAATATTCCTAATAATACACTCACACACACAACAAACTGTGGGACTCTGTTGTTTGTATGGTGTATGTAAAAGGAGGATGTGTTCGAGTATTATGAACTTAAAGCCAGAGCAATGTATATATGTACAACATGTATTTAAGCTGAATACCTAGCTGCTACTAATGACTAAAGGTAAACCGACACTGAATTGCAAATTGTATATTCTAGTGGTGGTGTTGGTTTGGTAGTGTCGAGTGTATTTACCATTCACATACACACACAGTACACACTGCACTATGGGCTGGATGGGAGCAGCATCAGCAAACAAGTGGGGAAGGAAGTTCTCGTGTAAATATTGGAAATGTTAATGTTATAGTAGCAGTAGTAGTCCTATATATGCATATAAATGTATTCTTCTCTATGGCTATATGCGAGCAATTTTTTTAAGAAACATTACTACTTACTACTGCTATTATTATACAAGAGTTTCTTCCAAGTATTTTAATCTGAGAGTACTGTAGTGCATGTGTTAGCTGAAATAGCATTAAAATATTATCTAACTGACGTTATGTCTTATGTACTAGACGATATATGTGTTCAAGTCAACTAAAGAAAGACTTGAACTACCTGCTCGTGTGAATAAGTGTACTATAATATTATCTGATGGCTTCTGTAACTGCACGGCCACTCTTGCCATATGCACTCATACATAATACACTTCTTTATCGTATAAAGTATTAAGGCTCACTTTGTATATAAGCTTAGACCTAAGTAAGTAATTCAGAGAGAGAGGAGAGAGAGAGAGAGAGAGAGAAGAAGAAGAAGAAGACGATACATTCAATCCAATCCAAACCAGACAGCAGGCTAACGTACTATAAACTATATTACCTTTAAGACCTTTGGGATTTGTATGTAAAATGTAAGTTAGCCCAGGTAGTAGTGGGTAGGTGTGAAAAAACGAAACGGCAAATTATACACAATAGAGTATAAGCAGAAGACGAAACGACCATGTACATGCTACACTAGTAAAATGCATGGTGCACCATAGTACAATACGAATACTATCTGTATACTTTACTTAATACTACTAGTACTATATTCATACACAGAGACAGACAGTATTAGGTTGTATACGGATACAGAAAGAGAATACATTGCAAATGTAAGTGCAGGTAGACACCAGGAGGTATTAAAATGTATAGTGATCTCGAATCAAGAATTCGAAGAACTGGCAACAATACAATGAATACTTTAATACACATTTACATGAGAAACCAGCTACGAGCAGAGTTTAGCCAACAACGAATTGTTTCAGGCTGCGCTTCTTCTTCATTCATCTGTTC
Source organism: Pogonognathellus flavescens (assembly GCA_019776165.1). Taxonomy (NCBI): domain Eukaryota; kingdom Metazoa; phylum Arthropoda; class Collembola; order Entomobryomorpha; family Tomoceridae; genus Pogonognathellus; species Pogonognathellus flavescens. Next base: position 41,249 of record JABASD010000720.1, on the reverse strand, counting down.
CTTTCTATGTCTATCATCTATATCATCAGCTTCATATGCATTGTATACAAATCGCCTTCTTAATGAATATTGTATTTATACAGGCGTAGTATAGTTTATGTGTATATCGGTTGTTTGTGACTAGCTCCTATAAACAGTATCAATGTCTATGCAATAAATTCATACGTGCAAGTAGTGCTTACAGTTTGTATTTATTTACTTTAGGTGTGTGTGTTTGCAGTAATAATTATGCCAAGAGTCATACGCGTGTTGCTGTGAACGCTAATTAAAACATGTAGCACGTTCATGGCATAACAATATTAAAAAAGTGATGATGATGTCCTTGTAATAAAATTAAAACTAAATACTTTGAAAATGAGTGTGCTATCAATTAACATAATAGTATACCTTTATTAAATCATTGCTATATATTTGTAGCTGTACGTTATTAATACAATGCAATATTTGTATTTGTTCTTGATGTAAATTGTCCATGCTTGCAAATGATACATTCTAACATGCTTGACAATTGTTTATGCTTGGAAATTGTGTAGATAATTATTAAAAAATGAAATCCCTTATCTGCACTATGGGCTATATTTTATGTAATGCATAGGAGCTTTGTATTTCATACCGATTATAAATCTAAGACTGATAATAATTATAATATGTAAATAAATTGTCAAATAAATGCTTTTAGCCGCATGGTTGTCATTATTATAGGTATTTGATTGATACTAAGAACTAATTGAAGATGCGAACTGAAAGGATTTTGGTACTAATTTCCATTTCATTGCAAATGAAGCACTCGTATGTCATTACGTAGATAATAATGTGCAGTCAAAGAGAGTCCGCCCTGGAAAATGTTAATTATTGTGTATTGGTATGACTGTAAGTAGTAATTTCAACTGAAATATTGATGACTTATGGTTTTTAGAGCTCATGAAGTATTAAATAAGTTATTTGTTTCGCATCCTGTCTACACAATTGGCAATGACATTGAAAAATTATTACGACTCATTTACACTTGACTTCAGTGTAGAATTTTCGCAGTTGTTAATGTTGTAATGTGGCATGGTCAATAAATAAACGTCCTAGAAGGACTGCCGTAGACAATTGTTGGGTCTGTTGTACATACCTGTTGTTATGCAGTGTTTAAATCTGATATTATTTTATGCTTTATGTTTTACTCAAATGTGGACAACGTAAATGGTAAAGTGAATATGTTTCTTTATATGGAGACAATGCATACACACATGGAAATAATTTAATACATACTCAACTCAATGGTTCCCTTAAGGTCGTAAATTGCGTGTAAACGTGCGGATGGTGCTATATGCAGTAATTGTTATAAAATCAGAGTCTAATTAAATAATACCCATCCTAAATCCCAACATCTTTAGTTACAGTTTTCCAAATATGAAACAAGTAATTACATTTTCACATTGTGATACTTGATTAAATTTAGAACATTAAAATTATTTACGACTTGCCTAAAAAATTGGGCATTTCATTTACCTACATTAATTACCAGAATTTATTTACGTATTATTTATGACATCCTTATCAATGGAGTTTATTAGAGAATGGAGACCTACAGAAATTGAAATTTCAAAAAGTGTTTTTCTGAATACATTTTTTCATAAAACCCCTTTATTAACAAAATGGTAATTCTACCTTCACATATTCACTAGAAACTAAGTAAGTGGTTTTTAGGATTCGGGGATTTAAAGATTATTACAGAAAGTCACAGATTCAGTGAATTACAAATTCGAATTATTTCAAAGGATAAACCAAGCTGAAACCAGATGTCAGTCAGTTTTTACTGTATAATATGTACTATTGCTACTACTATTTAACTTTACCTAGCTGAAACATAATAATATATACAAATGTTAAATGTACTAACCTTTTGGTGTACACTTTGCATGATTCGACTTTAGTACTTTCCACTTTGTCATGTACTTCGACACTTCGAGTTTCAGACCAACCTACTTTCTTTAGTTATATAATAAAATTGCTGACAATTATTAAAAAAATACACAGGTACTAGTAGGTACAAGGTACAATAATATATAAACTCGGAGTGATGAAATGAAAAGTAATAATGTATCGCATTTCTCTGTATAAACTAGGTATATTACAATTATATAGCAATACACATCATGAATTCTTGTAATTGTAATGAGAAAATGTATGTAAAATAATATCAACTATTTAATTCTACTAATATAATGCAGAATTTATTGGAAATGCCCAAATTGTAAAATAATTTATCCCGAATGCTTTTAAAAAAACACTCGTTTAAAAAACATTGATGCATCTTGTGTTTTACTGAAATACCTTGACTAATTTTTCCCCATTGGCAAAAATAAGATTATGTAATATGTACATATAAGTTTTTGAGTAGGAGTTAACTTTTATTTATAGTAATGAATTATTAAAAATAAAGTGAATAAACAGTTTAATTAGATCATTCATTCATTTAGCACACTTTAAACTGTTAGTATCTGTAGATAAAAATATGCTTTATGACTATGACAGGCACTCGAAATATTTCTCTAGTTCTTACGAGTTTATGAGTGTCAAAAAGCTTAAAGACTGCTTTGATAATATGAATATATGTATCATGTAAAGTTAGTGAAGTATCAATCAATCAATTGTCAAAGGTAATCTAATTGTGAGAAAGATAAAGACAGTTATAAACAGAATGGCAGTGAAACAAGTAAAAGGATGTTACAAATAGGAGACAGAGTACACAATGAGACTGAGACAGAAAATAACGATTTGTTTGTGGATGATCAGATGAAATAGAAAATAACCAACATTTATTGCAGCAAAACATCATTTGCGGAACAGTAAACAGTAAAAAATATAATTCATTAATTGCAAACTGAGTGAATGTAAAAATCAGTTATGTAATGAAAGTGCAAGTGGTTGCACTGACATGATATAAATAAGCATGTTTACAAAACCAGCATTTCTAACAAGATATCCTATATGGGTATTTGATTAATAATAATAACATGATGAGGAAATCATTATATCCTCAATGTACATGACACAATTTCATATCAAAATTACTTAATTTCCTCCTAAAAGCACTTTTTCATTATTAATCCAGTCTAAGTAATGAGATACTCTTGTGTACACACCAGGCTCTTTGGCGCATTGTTGACCCCAACTAACAATCCCAACAAGGTAATGCTTTCCTGTAAAAATATCCAAAAATTATATATTAAGATTTTAATACATTAGTCAAGTAAAAAATGCATTCACTGAAATAGCATAGCCACTCCACTAACCATTAACAACGCAACTTAACGGTCCCCCACTGTCTCCGTCACCTTTAAAAATTCAGAATGAAAATAAATTAGGGCATGTTCATTATTGCATTAAAAATTTTGTAAGGAAATGACAATGTGGAATCATCTTACAGGAATCTTTTTCTCCGCCAGCACAAAGCATGCTATCTGTAAATGTTATTGGATTTGTCTGAAATTTCCTTAAACTTCGCAAATAATTATTATGAGATCCCTGCTCGAAAATATTTGTACTATCGCGTTCATTGTATGCTTTTTGGCAAATGGAATCTCTATGTATAGGAATGTCTGCTGCGAGTAAAATATTGCTCACACTTTCTTGCCTTGTTGCTGAAAGGTAATAAAATTATTTCCATTAAAAAAATGCGGAAAAATAAATGAATTTTAGCATGTGGATATAGTAAGATATTTTCAGTATGACAAATAAATACCATTTGTTTGTCCCCATCCAAAAACTGTGCAATATCTTCCGTTGACCATATCTTTTTCCCAATTTTGTCGTTGAGGAAGACAAATAGGTTGGATATGACTATTTAAAATGACATTTGAGCCATCATTTTTCTCAATCCTCATTATTGAAATGTCATTAGCGTTTTCCGCCATCCACCCGTACATACGATGAATTATAATATCCTTCACTTCGAAAATTTGTTCAGTTGCTTCATGCTCATTTATGAGTAGATTCCCAACCTAAATTAAAATTTAATAATCATTCTTCGCCCGAATTTACGCTTGCAATGAAACAATTATTATTATGTCATAATTACTATACTGATATGATTATGAATTTGCTCTTACAATTACTCGGTATGCACTCTTGTCGCGTTTGACGATACAATGTGCTGCAGTAAGTATGTGACTCTTAGAAATCTAATCAAGAAAAAATACTTTAAAAACATTTTCCTTTTTTCCCCAATTCATCATGCAATTTCTTATACTTACAAGAGCGGCCCCGCATATGTGTCTCCAGTGGCAATGTGGACAATCTCTGGCTTCAAGGCTAACCATAAAGGGAACTGGACTGGCAAGTGGGTCTCCACCAACAACTCTTCCATGACGAACTCCAGCACTTCTCCTTATGATTTCCCCACCTCCGCAACCATCATAATTTCCCCATCGGGGTTGTATAGGTCCACCTCCTCTTGCTCTGGAAATTCTTCCCACTTTTGCAAGTAAACCAGCATTTCTTGCGTCACTTATTCTCCCTCCGTGACTACGATCATTTACGGTCACAAAAATCAGACAACAAAACAATATATTGCTCCAATTAAACATTCTGTCCAAGTTTTAACCGAATTCGTACACAGGATTGTATCAGAGTTATCTGAAGTCTTCTTGGAGGCTAAAATTAACAAAAAATCCACATATTTAATATACTTATTCACGTTCTTTCCCATACAAAAATACTTGCATAAAATTCATGAAGATATTAAAATAAAATATAATTACAGGATTGTATCTATGTTCTGAATACAAATGATGTATAAGAACAATAGTTTCCTCTGGACAAGATGCAAGAGGAAAGTAAACGAACGTCTCGACGTGATCTGCAAAATAAAATTTCCATGAGGTGACGACTGGTTCTGATTAATTGAAAGTTTGAGTAAATAATGAGCAGGAAACTTAAGCTCATTCAAAGTATTACATGAACATTCCCTATGAGGTACTCAAGAAAATTGTGAAATGCACCTAACCCACCTGATGCAGAAAAATGTTGAGCCGATGTTATCATTTGTGGCAAGCAAGACGAGCACAGCACACCTTGCAAAGTTGTAAAGAGAAAACTCAGAACGTCCTTAGTGGAATTGAGACAAAGACGCACACACTGAGAAAGATGAAGATATTTGCGAACAGAAAGAGACAGGCCAACCGATGTGACAGATAGGAGACAGGGCACACAAACGGACTACGACAATATTCAATTGTTTGTGGATTTATCTGATGAAAAGACGAATGAGGAACTGAAATCCATGCAACTGATGAGAAATATTAACGGATTGATTGAAACGTTAAACTAATCCGCGTTGACACACCAAATACACAAAACTCAAAGGTGACTCTTGTAAAGTCATGTCAAGTCAATATTTGTGATTGGGAATGAATGAGACATGTCAGTTTGATTGCTACGATTTATATTTGGTCTCCTCTGTCACTTTGCTCAATGGAAATATTATTTTATGTGATGTAAGTCCGCCCGTCCCTCGCTCCCAACTATGCAATTTGCAAACAAAACAATACAACAGTATATACGTTCAATGTTTCCATTCATTCATTCCATGTGCACTCTGCAATTCTACACAAACTTATTCGCAGTACACAGACTGAGTGCATATACACAAATATTTATAATTTATATGCACCATCGCATCACAGCTATGTCTCATGTGTGTAAAAGTAATAGGTAAAGCATGTTACAATAATATTTTATGGGATTGGCAATGTGTACCATAAAACGACCATACCTCACTCAACAATTAACTCTGTCAATTACACACTCACTAAAAAAGCTCTGTGTGTGCAGCAGCCGCAGCCATCATCGCATCGCATTTAAATCTCCTAATATTGTATACCTAAAAGATATACCGTCATGACATGACACGAGTAACAAAACGCATTCCAATAAAATCCCCATTCACTCTCCATTTCATTGCATTGCAAGATTGCAACCTTTTTACACATACATAATAACATAACAATGTGTTACTGAATAACTACAGTTTTTCCTTCACCACCACCACCATCCTATTCTCAGCACTGCGACGTAGTACTCCACTTACTCACATTCTTCAATATACAACTTTGCCACAAGACCAATAGTAAAAGCAAATGTTGCTTTGCAAATACGATTAAACACATATTCTCTACTACTACAACATTCTAACATCCTGTTTAACAGTTAGTTTCTTTTCATTTCACGAGAGATTTAATTTTCAGTCTGCATTATGAGTTAGAAATTATGGGTAGTATAATAAGACAAGGACAATTCCATAAAGACAAATTTAGCCACACATTTGACAGATGTTTTTAAGTGAACTAAGGTGAGACGAATACTATTAGCATATTTATGTCATTCACAAGGACCTTGTCTTTTGTCAAGAATTGGGATTCTGGGACTAAACTGCATTCATAAGTAAACAGTCATCTATGGATGACACTATGACACTTATAAAATTACTTGCTGGAGTATAGTATTAAGGTGACTGGGTAAATGAAGCGATTGCATAAAATAATCAGTTTTAGCTTGGAGCTATGAAAATGGTGTCTAGAACTTTGATCACGACGCAGCGCTACTGTTCTTCCCTACACTCAATCAAATGCATGGCTAAAATCTGTATAACGTATAAAGAATCAGTATTAGCAATTAATTCAACACAAGTATCATTTATGAATATTATTCATTGTCACAACAGAAATGCTACTATTATAGCCATAATAGGCATACACAGTTATTATTTCCAGTACACATAACGGTTGGTTGTGTTAGTAAATAGAAAAGCTTCCATAGCTATAACCACAGCCAATTGAATTACGAAAACTGGACTAAAAGTAGGTAATTTATTTGCTACTGCGTGTTGGAGTCAAGTTTCAGTATTATGGTTGTAATTTGTAAATTACTACGTATATTAAGTACTGGGTATATACAAAGTATATTACATGTACATGACCTGTACATATTTACATGCACTAATTGAAATCTGTCATTGATATTAATTTCATTGCACATTTGGTATTTACTTTTATTGCTCTTATTAATAAGAATCAAGGGAAACTACTCTTGACATTTATAATCCTTAACTACCGTACCAATAAAAATTATGAAAATGTGTCATTGCTTATATGAAGTACAATGTTTCAAGTAATGCGGTTTAAAAACCCATATTAAACTGGAGTATGTATATAGTCAATGTGTTTTCAAAGACAGTTGAATTAGATCTTGATTTGGTTTGGTTGTTTAGCGTACGATTAAAATGTGTGTGTGTGTGTAAAAGTGATTGCAAGTAGGTAGATGACACAAGTGAACAAATTAATGTGGGTTACGGCGCATATTTTCCTGCAGTCACTTTTACTGTTTGTACAAGTTCTACAGAAGTTGCCTATGCACAATAAATACCACTCTTACATGCACTGACACTTAAATTAACGCTCTATCTTTGGTCTGCACACAACAATAACGAAAAGATGAGCTATGATGGTAGTTCCCATTAAAAGGAAACATTATGCAATTATGTTTATACTTTATACTATATTCAGACTACTTCCCTCCCTTTGTATGTACCTACTGTGTATAAATGTAATTATATATGATTTCTTGTGTTCCTAGTATAATTTATAATAACACTTACGCATAAAAATAATGTAGTACGAACAAGCGACATAAATCTCCTATAGGACATATCTAATACATATACGCATGATTTACTTCTGCATCTATCATCTATAGTATTCGCATAAAACATTTGTCGGTGCAGCCTACTAAATATTTTATTATGTGTGATCATAGTGATCATTGAACAATACACATAAACGTATTGTAGAACGGGTTGTAAAAGATTGGCATAATAATATTAATAATATACAATACCACCTGCAAAAGTATTCTAAATCATTATTTATTCCATATGTAGGTATATATTGTTTATACTACTAAAACAGTACTGACTCGTCTTTTAGTAAAATAATGTGTACAAGAGATACAACAGTAGTAGGCACTCTTGTCTCTGTTTCCCTTGTTCAACAAATTTTGCTGTTTGAAGCTGTATATAGAGTGCACAAAGCAATTATTATTAACATAGGTACGGAGTACGGACATACAGAGATAAATTTTCAGCAGAAGAAAGTGAATTGCTATCAGATTAGCAACGCTACTGCATATTTAGCAATAATCACGATGCACATGACACATGGGAACGTATAGGTAATGGATTTGCTGGTAATTTAGGCTTCCTAGTGTCAAACGTTACATGAGGCATGAACTGCAATCATTGACTGGGCTGTATACATCTTTATATTGTTCCTCTCCCTACATAAATATATCTAGATATGGAAATACTTATTTTTACTATATCTTCTTAGCTTATAATATTATATGCAATATGTAAAAGTTTTGTGTATGCTAACTCGGACTACTGCAGGTTATATGTGGTTAATAGCCTTAATATAAGATCACAACAACCCATCCTAACCCATAATAATGTAGAGAACCTGTACAGGCAAAAATACGAGTTCCTTTTATTAGGTGTTACTTTTCCTTTCCTTCGCATCGATTCTGAATGGAATTTACATGCAGATTTATGCGTTGACAGCATTTGGCAAACTGCGTACTTGCTCTGGTTGCTCTTACTAAAAAATATTTAATGATTGGCGAGTTAAGTGTGGCTATTCTCATCTGTAAAAGATAAAATTAGAACATGGACAGCATTATTACTACTACCCACAACAAAAACTGTTCAGACTACAATGGAGATGTTGATTACTGCACTTAATGTTTACTATTTATTTACACTCATAAAACCATTATGACTTTGACTGATAAACGTTTTCACACATCGATCGAGATCATGAATGAATGAATCATTTACTACTGTAACTGAAGGTATACTTATACAATGCGTTTGATTGTAAATAACATTTACTACAGTACCTATGTACTACCTACCTATATAATCAATGTACATTATAACTAGCTGCATACAATTATATAACTTTATAATAACAATAACATATAACTAGTCTGCAAATGATAATAACATAGCTGTTATAGTATTTGCCTTTCTGATGATTCTAAAATAAGTGTGTTATGCCATGCCTCTAATAGTGCTATGTATGCTAAATATCTTCCTGTCAGTGATTTTTGGACAGGGAACGCGGAAAGTGATTTTAATTTGCATAGAAAATAGTGTCGACTGAACTAATGAAAGTTAGCAATAAATAATAGAGAATACGAACAGATCGCAATAGCAATTTATTGCTGATATCAAATTTATTGGCAATTGAGTTTCTTTGCAAATAATAAATACAGAGCTGCAAGCACATTTCGTAGGTATCTCATCTCTTATATCTTTGAATCTTTAATTTGTACTTTGAACTGAGGCTGGTATAGTGGCTGGCAATTTTACAGAGCTCGCATGATGCACGTACATGCGATGAATGTGAGAATATGTGATTGTGATGGTGTGATGTGACCAAAAGTGTAAAATGTACAACATTATACTTATACAGTTGTAAATATAGAGTAGGATAATTTTGTATAATTTGTAATTATGTTCTTCGTCTTGTCATATTGTATTGTAGTTTATTATTACAATGAATATTAAACGGGAAATAATTATAGACCATTGTGTTAACACGTTTTCTTATTTATTACCTTTATACATTGCATACCTATAGCTGCATTTATGATCATTTGGATTATTATGTGCATTTCTTCATTCTTGTGCTATATACGGATTTTAATATCTTGTTGTAATGATGGAAATGAGAAATAGTTCGTGCGATTCTCTAGTAATATTTTGACACTTTATATGCAGATTGCAGATATATTTCTGAAACATATTGACATTAGGTACGTTGTTGATTTGCAATGCATGCAAAATTTATTTTCGACTGTATTTGCTTTACTTTGCAAAAATAATGCTATACAAAAGATGAAATCATCATGATTCATCTTTACTATCTCAGTTTTATGTTTTTAATAAAAGACTAAATTAGGTACTAGTCTCCATAATGGTACTTACAAAGGAAGGCAATAATTGATTTTACTAACACCGATGTATACTTTTTTGCATCCAAATTAAACATGCTAGTTAGTGTATAAGTTGGTATCTGTACATATAAGTCAGTGGCAGAATAAAATTAACACTGTATGATTGCGTCTCAAGGTCGTACCCAGTTGGTTTTTGAGTTTTTCATGTGTAGCTCTAGCTATATACATTTAGGTTATGATTTACTGGTTTAATAAATTGAACACCACACTTTGTCGGCATTCCTTGCTTACTCATATGCAGATTGTAAAAAATATTTTTTGTTTATTAACATAAATATGTGGTTCAATATACAAGAAGAGATTTATAAACGTTTTAACACGCTAAACTTACATCACACATTTTTCTTTTCTCTTTGCAATTTGCAAGTTGTAGTCAACCCACTCGTCACCTTAAACTAAATTATTGCGCATCACGCCTTACAAAAACGGATATACAGTTAATTTATGGAGTACCTTAACTGACTTTCTCTTTCGACTTCGATTGTACATTATTATTGCTATTATCATTATGATTGTCTGCTGCACTTTTAGGTTTTCATCTTGCATGCAATCGATTACGATAAACATCCCTCGGACATTCTTCTGACCACCTGTTGTGGGGACTTAATAAAGTTACAGACTAACATGAGATTTAATAATAATCATATTTTATTAACATCTGCTCTGGCTCTATCTATAAATGAGCTTGGGTTCAAATGGAAATAAAACACGTAGGTATTAGGTGTGTAAAGTAAAGTGTGTACGTATTTTACATTTGGAGAACTAGAAGTTCTGCTTAAGAAATTATCATGATTCCCTGTACGTACAAAATAATGCTAAACGAACAATGTCAGCTCCAGCTCTATCCTATCTATTCATCCACACAATGATATATGTAAATATGGAATGTATAAATGCATTCGTTTTTCCGAAAGATAAATTATAAAGATAAGGTTCACAAATCAAAGATAACTTCATTTGTTTGTTTATGCATGTATCATACTAATAATACACATAGTACACTACTAGAACTTAAGTGCAGATATAAAACATTTATTTTATTGTGTATACTTCAAGGGTCTTGGGCAGAAATTATCTGATGCAGTACATCTACAGATTATAAGGGAAGCCTTCACATGCATTATAATGATCATATCATGATAGATCTACCGATCTACCCGATTCGCGTACAATTTACACATTTATTAGTTTCCTTTACAATTTGAATTCGTATGCTTCACTTGGGCTTTACGCTTTACGGCCTTACTTTTATTTATTTAGGTAGATCGGTAGATGTTTCTCAATGTACTTTGACGTGCCTCTGAGCCACATAGTAAACCATCAATAATAATAATAATAATATTATTTTTGCCAGCGTTGTTAACTTGTTAACATTTCCATATATTATTATCACGTTGTAAGTTTTTTGAAAGCAGTTCATCGATGCGAACTATTCAATAAAATCCCCCCGATTCACTCACAAGTTGATCATTGCTGCCATAAAGTAGAAGGAAATATTTATTCGACTTCTGTAAACCTCCATTTTGATTTGACTCCAGGAACCCGACCGGTGAGTGTTAAGTCGTCAGTATTTTACAGTATTCCGATGGGGAAGTTGAGGTACATATTTGCATTTTTCCTTGCATGTTTCAAAGATCCCCTTCTTGACTTTTCCAGCATAAATAATAAGTTTACATATTACATATTTCTACTCTATGTTTTAAACTACTGAACTTACAAACCTGAACCAAAAATAGAGTAAATTAACGAAATGACAGGGACAGGACAGCATTTCGTTAATTTCCTCTATTTTTGATTTTGTGTATTACGTAGGCAGTAGTTACCTTGTGGTTGTCTGCTTTCAAAAAAGTACAACACTCAATTGTTATTGACTTGATTTCAGGGTAAAGCATCAACTGCGGAGTGAGCAGACCATTCAATTCACGATTAAGATGAAGAACGCTGAGAAAAACGGAGGGGATACAAATTTTTACTCTGATGACTCCGATGATGAAGTTCAGATCATTCCATACTTCAAACCTCCACCAGAAGTGATCGATCTTTTTGAAGATGACGAAGATGAACCTGGGGAAATATTTTTTAAACAAGATGCAACTAATAATTTCGTATCATGTAGGACCCGGAGCAATACCTTGTTGACTAAGCAAAAGGATTCGAAAACTGCATCAGAGCAATTAGCTTCTGATAGCACACCATCTTCCCCGTTTTACAAACCAGTTGCAGGCGTCCAGTATTCTCCGCAATTAATAGATCTGACTGAGACAGATGATGATGATGCTCGCGTTTTGAGACATTTGAGACGACGAACTATTTATGCTCTGGAAGAGAAAAAGGATTCGAAAAAGTCTGCAGAGAATAACATGACATCCCCATCTTCGACTTTTGCAAGGAATCCTTGTTACAACGCAATTGAAGGTGTCAAGTCTTCTCCGCCATTGATAGATCTGTGTGCGAAGGATGACGATGCTCTCTGGCAAAGCACTACGACAGAAAAGAAAGTATTGAGACATTTGAGACAAAGAACTGTTTTTGCTCCAGAGGCTCCAGACAAAATGGATTCGAAACGTCTGCGGAGAAATTGACTACTGATGACATGCCATGGCCATCTTTTTCTAAACTAAGTGAAAGTCTGAATTATGAATCCTACTCCACCATTGATGGTTGAAGAAGACGAAGACAAGTAAGATGAATAAATATTTGGTTAAGTAGCGTTATTCGAAATTTATACTTGTACAAACAAATTTAATAGAGTAATCAATAGATACAACCGTTATTGTGGACACTTATTGTAGTATGCATATAGCATTATACTGTGTGTGTACTTGTTTTGGTCTGTTGGTGAATTTGTCAGTTGAGTGAACATGTTTCGTTCATAATCGTATAGTTTATAGATAGAACTACTATTACATTAGGTAATTTCTGTAGCTTTTTGGCCTTATTTAAACGTATTTACTTATGTCTACTCAAACAGAGTGATTATGATTCATGTATCTCGTACTTTGCCACATTCGAAATCGATTAAAGGAGAAACATGCCAATTTACAGAACAGCCATGGTGTTACAATTAATTTACCTAAAATGTAGAAGAATAAATAGAAGTATAGTTGCTTGAATCTCGAAGGAAGCCATAACACCGTATAGTCTACTGTTCCATTTTTAACTGTAATTATAATACATAGAGATTATGTTGTGCTTTCATTTAATTTGGTTTAATGTTAATAATTTCATACTAGAGAATCCAGAAATAAACTTACAGATTTGAAGGCTTCCGAATCCCATATTGTCAACACCCATTCGATAAGAACAAGTTGGTACATTAATTTCATAAATCATTGATTCTTTTTTATGCTCAGGTACTTTTTGCATATGAAATCGAATCGAAGTGCTTTCTGGCATGGGTAATGCATCCTCAGTACTGCGTTTTGTGTTAGACGAGACCGTTGAAGTTGTAGTTCCATGCTTTTGCGTATGTCGATGTGCAAGAAGAAATTCAGGCGTTACATGTAGAGAATTATCAGTACCGCTTTCAAAACGAAAAAACGATGAGCGATGGCTATGAGCCGTTATTACTAACGAAGGACTAATTTTGTCGATTACCTGTTAAAAATTAATTTAGTAACAGTCAGTTCATATCAGATTTACAAAGTACATATCTGTAGTATCTGCATAAGCTATATACACAAATAACCATGTAATTTTAATCAAAGGCTAATTTGGAGGAACACACATAAGATAACGAAACGATAGACAGGTAAAAAGGTACTCACTCATTGAGAGTATTATTATTATTATTCCAAACATACATGGTAGAAAAAAATTGGTTATTTGAATTTCATTTCATCATTGACCATAAATACGATTGAATATCATTCGTATTTAAGTTTTTTTAAATCTTAAGTTATATTAATTTAAATTAAATGAATCCACATTTGATAAAAATTACATTGAAATTGAAATTGAAAGAGTTAAAACTACATGTAAAGTTACCGTTTGAACCGATTGTGTAATAATATTGAGTAAGGGCATGTGTGAGAGAACGATCCGGTAGTCTGGAAGTTCTGAATTCAATATACTAGTCAACCCATTTAAGGGATTTTTGTATACATCGGGAAGAAACATGTTCAACTGTCCAACAAAAAGCAAAAACATTATATTCTGTAGATACCTGTATAATTTTTCTTCTGTTATAGCCACATGAACAAAGGCATTTTATATTTAGGCACCTTAAAAAATTGAGTACTCCAGTCAGAGTTTCTAAGCCAGTATACACCACGATAATCTCCAAATGTATGATTAAATAACTTTAATTTTAAGAGATCGATTATTTCACCTCCCTCTCCGCCAACGTCGTTATCTCCAGGTATAAAAATATAATTCTGTAAATGAAGCAAGTAGGAAAACATTAGTTAATGTTGTGACAAAACAAAGTAATCGCATTCTAAATCCTAATCTCATATCAATATAAATATGGATTCACAAACAAGGACGGAACATGTACAGATAAAATGTCAATGTAGTAAAGTGTTACATAAAAAAGAATCTTAACCTTGTCGGTTTTAACGTTAACAGGCAAATCAAAGATATCTTCGAATCTTCGAAAGTAGCGTTTATATTCTTGATCAGTAGCCTTTGAGCCCTCGTCAAATAAATCTCCCATAAATAAAAGTAAATGCGGATCTACATGATGTTTGGCAAGACGATAGTTCTTGTATAAATACCTGAAAGAAATCCAAAGCAAAATAAATATTATGTAATACTACGTTTCAATTCACATAAAGGAATCAAGGCTGTTTTGCAAATAACATACAATTTACAAAACAAACCCACATAATCCAAATAGCTAATAAAATATATTGTATGTAAAATATATAGGTACATTAACTATTATCTTTCATTCATGCTTGTACACATCAATTTTAGTAGTATACAATTACCTATCCGAATCCCATCTTGTCAACCAACCGAAATATCTGGACTCGAATTTTTCTCCTTGAATTTGCGGATCAGCGACAATTAAAATTCGCAGCGCTTCATCTTTATGTAATTCATGTTCAGCCTCATCATTTGGTTTCGCATTATCGGGAATACTTTTAAATTGCACCCAACTGTGGGTGTTTATCACATTACTTATTACTTCAATGAAGAAAATAGAAAAGCCTATGATACTGAAAACTCCGATGACCTTCCATTTCCGATTTACATAAATACGTCTCATTACAAATCTATTTTCAATCTCTTGTATAGTTGTGTAACATTTGTGTAGTGTAAATACTAAAATACTGCACTTTAAAGACACAGATACTATTTCTATGTAATTATTTCTCACTTACTATTGTAGAATGGAGATTCAGGTTTAGGTTCACAAACAAATATATTTCTATTCACTCGAGTGTAATTTCTTATATTCGATAAATTATATTCAATACACATTATTGAATTTATCACATTTTTTTCAATTTACAAGTCAATTATTACTATTCTGACTTTGGAAGAAACCTACATTTTCATTCATTCATTTGTAATTTTGCTTGTAAATGAATTGGTAGTGTGTGTAAGAAAATGCGACTAAAATAACCCTGAAGCTTAAATTAAAGATAAATGTAGCAAGCAGGTTGAGTTATTGTTATATTAATAAACTTAACTCAACTGCTCTAAATATTGTTTAGTTGATACTAAAGCAAATAAGATTGCAAACTTATAGATACTACGACTTGCTCCTGTTATCTTGACAGATTTTCCTTTTAAACTTTCCGGAATCTGTACTATGGTTCTTACAGAGACTAGAGCTAGCTTTAGTAGACTAATGTAAGCCTTTAATACTTTACCTCTCATCTCAATATGCAACTAGCTTCTGTAAAATACTTTAAATCTAGTGTAAAGAAAACATTACCGATCTATAGGTTTCTTCGAGATCAAATTACACACAAGTACAACACTTAAGTGACAAGTAAGCTGTAAAGGGAATTTTACTCAATTACACAAATCTATGTGTGTAGCCCTTAAAATAATGTTTTTCTGATTAAGGCAAAAGTACACCAGGAGCAGTACAAATATTAAAGAATACACGTATAATACGAATATGTACATATACACATGCAAGTACATGTGTATACTGTGTAACTTCTATTTTTAATTAAACCTAATTTATTAACTAATTAGCTATTGATATATATTTTACATAACATTCATATAATTTCATGTATTCTCTTGATATACTATGTAACACTACTGGGTGACCACATTTTTCATACTGGTAGTGACTATTTTCGTTTCTCATTAATACACATTAGTCTTTGTACAACATGCATGTTAAAACAATTAGATATTTCGGACCCTTTGTTTGCTTACATTAATTAATAGTTTTATTTTTCGAATCATTCCGTATATTAATTTTAGCAACTACTTTCCTTTTAGGTAGGTACACTAAAAATGTAATCGTATGAAATTGTTGAAAGTGGTTGCATGAGGAATTGAAATCCAAAAAGGAATTCTTTCAATATTCTATTTTTCTTCTTGATAATTAATATTTAATCCCACTTTTAGGAAAGGTTACTAAAAATTAATTGCAAGATACAGATAATTTCAGCACTAGAATTACGTGGTATTAAAGATTTATTACAGTGAGCTTACCTATAATATTACTAAAATATAGACAACCCATTATTTTTTATCTTTATAAATGTTACAGAAAAAATTTTCTCTTTTCTTAATTATTTCATCAGTATACAGCTCCCGGGTAATACTTTCAGCAACTCATTCTTCCAGGGCCATGCATACACTGGAATCAATTACATACAATTACCTGAAGACGACTCACTATATACAGTTGCTAAACCTTTCATCATTAATAAAACTACTCACGATCCCGTTTGATGAATTGATTTGAATTGATTCTTCCGTGTACAATAGAGCTTCCGTAAACCCTTATTAAATCGATTGGTGAATCTACGAGTTAAATTCATTTTCCTCCCCTAAAACTGATTGTGAACCTTCCACAGAAAAACATTAGTGTGTAAGCTTATAATACGGCAATAATGATTTCTTATGCTTTTGATTTACAGGATCTATACCTAATAATATTATTATTTCCCCTATATGTATCTGTATATGCTTTAGGTTTGTTTTTGTCTTTGTATTCCTTCCGTCTAAACTTCCACCCTCACATGATGATATGAGAGCACTAGAAAGAGTGAAGGAACGAGTAGAGTAACATAAGCAGCAAGTATCTAACAAAACTCACCTGCAGCATGCAATTACATTAGGAGACCACTATATTGCCTGTATTATACATAACTAACTTCCCTTCCCTTCTGTACTTACTTAAAACTTGACTGTACTTGCTTCGCTACCCTTTGGTAGTTAACTTAGCTGAGTCTCACTACACAAACTGCTCTCACAGTCAGTCAGTTCGTGTACAGTTACCGTGTACCACACCAAAGCACGTTGTTGTTGTAGCAGTAGTAGTATAGGTAGTGCTTTTATGAAACCAACCCCATCACATTGATACAAAACACCTTTACTAATTCTACCGTAGTAAGTAGACAGACACAGAACAGAGTCATTGTATCGGTGTGTGTCTTTTAGCAAAATCAAAATATTGCTGTCATTTCTGTTTTTATACAAAAATCTCACCACTTTACACGTTGTTACGCACAAAACTTCTACCAACAAAAATCCAAGAAGCCAGCAAAGTTTCATTTTACCTGTGTAAGCTTGTGTGTCTCAATATTATTCTCGTTTAAAGAATTTCGTCTCATTTTATAACATTGCGGAGACTGTAGCGTGTATTAGATCTTGTCAAGTCATCCAGTAAAAAACAATATCGTTAATTAAGAACTACAGTTACGCGTCCACCTCTTTTCGGGATCTGAATCTGTCACACAAGACAAATGTAAAACTCATTTGTACACAATTACGAATGAAGCGTGGACTGTGGACAAACAGCATTGCATATACAGCAAACAAAGTGATTGAGAGACAACGCAGCCTAAATAACCAGAACGACGTAATCAACGAAAGTGAGTTTGAGTGTTGTGGTGAGACATAAGTAAATACACTGTTGTATGTATATCCTTCGATTTAAATTAACTAGCTCAAGACTAACTTTGAGTTAAACTTAAGGAGAGAAGACAGTGTAAAAGGGTGCTCTCTGTGTCCAACAAAGCTTGTAGGCATTTTCATATAAAAAATTGCGACTGTCAAAGAAAACAATGGGACATTACAACATTAAAAATAAAGAATATTAGCTATTGGCCGCATTATTGGCTTCAGTAACTCTGTTTACTGTTTACATTACATTTACTCTCGCTTTGTAAACTAAGTTTATATAAATAGCAATTCTGCTGTGAACATTGAGCTGAAGAATAAACCCCTCTCGTTAAAATTGATTGCGACATAACTTTATACTGCTCTGCTACTAATTTCTCTGGTAAATAAGTGAGTCATTCATACAAAATTCCTTTATTATTGGAACATTGAATTTAACTGCAGAGAGCGGCCGGCTTGCTGTATTATGTTTCAAATTGAAAAGTTTTCATTGTATATGTGTCTTGTGGATTTATGTATGAAAAAATATGCTGACTGAGTGAGAAATTCAGCTGAATCAACTCTTATATTATATGATAATGGAATAATAATGAGCGAACCTGCTACAGACTTCTAATGAATGTCTCACAATAAGCGAATGACTGCAAAAATTGTAAAAATGACATAGAGAGTGTACCTACATGAAATAATAAAGTGTGAGCATTGAACAAGAAGAATGTAATGACGAGATTGTGTCATTCGTTCGGCTATTGTGATGTGACATTTCAGTTAACTTGAAACAATTGCCTAGTTGCGTCATCCACTCTTGAAACTTAAAAACTCTTTTGCACATCATAAGTCTGACACTAACATTCATTAAGGGAACAACTGCAGGAGAAGTGTGCCAATCCGTGTGAGTGACATTCAGTCTTGGATAAACTTAAACTTAAAACTGTTTTTTCCACTTACTACGGTCTGCGCGATATAATTGGAAAATTAAACGCACGTATATACATACATAACTGATTTCTGCGTTTTAAACTTCAGAAGGATCTATCAAGGAAAATATTGTTGGTCCTTACGTAATCCAATTACAGTGTCCAGAATAATTCCCAGTCTGTGCTTACAATAAAGGCAACAAGAAAAATTGCAACACTGAATGAGGTAAGCCATTTAAATTCCATTTCAAGTTGTGATTCTCAATATTTTTTATGAGAAAATGGAAACACGGCAAAATGCGCAGACAAAGTATACATAGTAAAACTAATGGCGATCTAGAGCAGCTGAATTGTTTTTATTTACGTTCAAGTCCAAACTCATTATGCTGGTTGTATGCATTTTGCTTGAGTTTCTCGTAGAAATTCTCAATTATATTTTTTACTTTTCATACCATACCCTCCTCCATTTGCTATTTCATCCCCGGCAGTTATATAATAATAATATTTGCTTCTCATGGAATAAACAACAACTAAACTCATTTTCATGCACCTACACCTGAAAGCTTCAGTTATATAGAGCTACTTTTGTACCAGTCATCGTTAGTTTCATGGGAAGGATGAGTTTTTCACACGCACTTTCCTTCATCTTGTCCACTCAGTGTCAGTCAGTTCCATTTCAGTTCTACTCTGGCTGAGTTTAACAAATATTTCTCATTTTGTCTGTATATTATTTCTAAAAGCAATTCATTTCAGATTACGAAAGGGTCAAATAAAATAATATTTTGTTTTATTTAAGGTTTTTTGAGCCCTTATTGAATTTCGTTGCATATGGCTATGTGTCTTTAGTTCAATTGAGACTGGAATATAGAAAATAAATAATATGTAACAGTGAAAAGTGTTGAGAATTGTACAATGTTGTTAGTGCACGATGACTCTACAGAATATTCTAGCCTTTAGACCGGAAAAGAAGGGAAGGGGAGCCTGAAAAAAATAGTAGGGATTTTTTATGCCTTGTAGACTGTCCTATTAAATAATTCGTCATCACGCACAAGGCATCGCATGGCAAGGAAAGACCAACGAAGCCAATAATATTATAAATCCCTATATATAGGTAACTGTAGTATTACTATAATGCGTTATTGTATCTACCTGCTGAGTCTACGACTCCTGTGCTTTGTTTTCCGCTTTTACAAACTGAATTACACCTTTCCGTACTGAAACGCATAAAATGGATTTCCACTGCAGTAGCGATAGCTAACGTGTTCAAAATCGAGATGATACATAGAACATCATGTCGTATAGCGACAACAACTCAGGAACTTTGACATCCTACTTACAAAACAAACCAAACTGTATTCCTACTTGCATCACAGTGACTTTTTATAAGCGCAAACTTTTTACTACTACTGCACTTTTCCTTTATTTTATTGCTGGTGCTCACATATTATTAAAAGTATAGACATAAACAGGAGATATGGAAGCATTGGCTTATGTCCAGCAACTCATAACTCATTGATTCCATAAACACGACAGTCTACTGTGGCACTATAAAGAGTAAGAGTACAAAAAATGCCTACCGTGTATATAGTTAGTTGATAAACCACTTTTACATTATATATTGTTATTATACAGAATTATTCTAGTTTGAATTTGATTTACATGCGAGTCAAAATGTATATCAGGTTGAATGGATTAAAGTATAGTTATGGTTTATGGTACGCACGGAGACGGGTACAATGTTTGCGTTTGTTATACCATGGGGCTGCGTGAAAAGTAGGGATTATGGGATGATTCGCAGGTTTAGGAGTTAAACCAGGTAAGCCAGAAGGTAGCTCATGTATAAAGTTGTACTGTTACACACCAAGGTAATATTTATTATTTTAGGCATCACCTATTTACTAATAAGTGGTAGTAGGCGGAAGGAAGGAAGGAAAAGAAGAGGAATCCAAGCGCATAGCTTACAATTCAAACATTAAAAACTTCAGCTCTCCGCTGTTCCTTTGTATGTGCAACTACATAACTTGCCTTTAATTTATAACCACCTTTCATATCAAACACTCTTCTCAACAGACATAAGATAACATAACCAGTATAGAAAATTGTTTCATGTTTTGTTTTTGGTTACTGCACTTTTACGTAATGCATTATTTTCACTGGATTCACAGTTTGAAGGTGTTTTTTACTTAATTACTCAATTAAATGACGATGGTGGATGAAGTGTAAGCACCAGCCATAATAGCCAGGTAATTACACGTATGTAATTTGTAGGTTTTCATACATTTCCATCTAACATCTTGTTTCTAGTACTCCATAAGTATGTACTACAACAACACTTTTTCTTTTGTAGTTAGTGCAGTTAAAGTAGTAATAAAGGTACATATAGTAGTAAGCCATAAAATGCTATCTGTGTAGTAACTGTGTTTGTAGTAATTGCAACTGTGTTGTGTTGGATTCAATTACTTTTTGATTGAAATAGTAATAACCCCTTTCAATAAAAACGATGATGTGTTTGTTTGTACTTCGACAAACTACAAACAATCTGCTAACACATTGCGTGTAGGCTGTACATATTCATATAAATGCCTATAAGTACTTATTTGTTATAGGGTTTGCCTTGGAGTAATAATCCGAAGCTCGTAAATTAATGTGACAAAGTACAAAAAGCTTCCTTCTACCGTACAAATTCCTTCTGTGTAAATAAACCCAATGTGTATGTAGGAGTTAAGGGAGTTGTAGCTGTAGCAGTATGTGTGACATATGAGACATGAGCATCAAGCCTAATTTATTTCTTTGTGGATCGCGTAGAAGAATCCTAAATTTCATCCAGATGTTTTACAACTCACCTTTTGCTTTCATTTCCTCTCACAGTCTTCAATGTTTCGTAGTAAAAAGAAATGAGGCAATTTTTTATGGTGATATTACATTGCGATAAATTGAGATACTACATTCATATTCCACGGGAAAAATGGCTTTTTTACGGCAGAGAAAGGAGCCGTGACTTTGTTGAGCACGGAAATCCCATTGTACGTTGGAATAATTACAGAGCAAACATAGATGTAAATAATGCATGCATTGCTACTACTACAGTTTTAATGAAAAGGGATGTGAAATAAGAGACTCACGAGTCTAAAATTCCATATACAAAGAAAATTACACGAATTATTGTGTAGAATGGAGTTTGTTAGGATTGCTCTAGTTTATTCTCTCAAAAAGACCACTGCAACAACATACAAGACATATACTCTTCATTCTCAACTCAGATTGTCCTTCATCACAATGTAAGCAAAGTCTCGACAGAATCTTAAGTTGGATGTTAACTCATATAGGCAATCATCTTAAACAACACAAGTCACAGAAAACAATGCAAAGGTCGCTCGTTCGTGTCTGGCTTTAATTTATTGGTAAGTCCTCAGTGTAAGTGAGTGAGTATATAGGTATGTGTGTTTGCTTTTGCTTGTAAACACCTTCTTAGTAAGTTCTTAAGTGCCAGCATCAGAGTCACATTACACTTATTATGTACTCTGCCACAATTTACAGAGCAAACAAAAGAACAATGCACTTCAGACCTTTGAAAAGTCTTTATATGCACTTGATAACGCATACACCATATCATTAAATGTATTTTTAAGCACACATGGACACCCATGTTATATTACACCAGAATTTGCTTGACCTCGCTGATCTACTACTACTCTGATGTTCTCCATTCAATGTTTAACACACTAAATATATAACAACATAGTATATGCAAACAATACAATGCTACGCACATACAAAGGTTTAGGTAAATTCCATCGTGGTGTGCTATAGTAAATAAATAACAAGCATTCGATTCAAGTCCATGCGTGTTTGTTTACATACGCATGCAAAAGTCAAACCTTTTTGCCCTTATTTTACTTTTTTACTGTAATTTACATACTTGAGTGCAATATGCATATACTATATGTGTTCAAGTATCAAGTACACAGATTATTGCAACAATTTCATATTCCGAGAACTTGACAATACTCGTGAGTCAGTCAGACACTCACTTATAATCTTGCACAGATATTGTTATGTAGTATGTAATAATAGTAAAACTCATTAAAAGCATTTTAAGTTAATATTATGCTTGTAAATAATAATGGTATTTGTTTTTATTTATTTTCTTGGTAAATACTGATATAGAAGTACTTTAATCTTTAAGATTATGATTGTTCTATACTACTTGTGTATACAGCACGTGTTTTATAATTGAAACGATTTAAATACTTACATTGCTACTCACTTGGTTTCACAAGCGAGCATTTTTTGTATAGTGATTTGAACTAGTGCAGTGTCACTACCAACACACACCCCACACTAAATTAAATTAATACACAGCATTTTATGTACAGTACTAACAACATACGGGGAATGAATACATCTGTAAGTATTCGAATGTAGCAAGTATAATTATTGTTAGCATATAATTTATATTAAGCGTTGAAGAACGTGAAAATGTTTAGTCTTTTGATAAATGGTTTGGCTATGTGTTTTATTAAAGGAATTATTATTTCTTGACTACAATAATATTATTATTACACTTACTCTCTTAGCTGAATACGCATTCATTTTGTATGGTTGAGTCGGCAAGTCAAGGTGTTACGTGTAGTTTAGATTTAAAAGTAAAACGAAATGTTGTGGACTATTTAATACCATGCAGTATGACTAAGTACGTATAATGGTGCACATAGACCAAGTCTCCTTTAGACTATTCATCAAGTATCGTGTACGTGTATGTGTGTACTTGTTCTACTGTACTGATACGTAGTTAGCACGAGAATGGCTTCATAATTCTCTGATAAAATCTGTTAACCGCTCAACTAACAAGATTCTAAGCTAAGACAAGGCGAGTCAAACGCTGACAAGACATTGACATGACTTACTTTACGTGCAGACCTCAGATGAACGAACTATCATTATTTTTTCTATTTTCTTTACTTAAGTTAGTTAGTTAGTGTGTTTTAACAGACAGAGAACGTTTAAAAATTCAGTGGCGTATTTGTGTAGTTATATTTACATTGTCGGTGTCTTTCTGTGCTCTTGCTCTGTTGCTTTTTGCTGTCCATCTTACATCTCATTATGTGCAAAAGACATTTGGGTTAGCAACCTATCAAAGTCACTTCTTCTGCTAAATAACTAACAAAGCTCTATAGCTACTGCTCTAAGCATCATTCAACAAGTCTAGTAGAAGCGTACTACTTCAGTCTATATATTATGAGACAAAACACAAAAACCTTTACATACATACACATAGCACACATTATTACTTATGATTCAGAAATCTCCAAGTACATCATTCCTTGCAGACAATCCATGTGGAAAACTTTTGCCTTCTTTAAACGAACTAAATGTATTTACAATGTTTACTACGAAACAAGGGAAACAGTTATTAGAGGAAATCGTTTAAATAAAGTTTCTGTACTCACATGGAAATAAATATTATTGTGTGAAAGATTTGTACTGTAAGTGCGAATTTCTTGGGAGAATCCTTTGTCGAGTCAATGTTAAATGTACCAATAACTCTAACTTAGAGTACTACTACTACTATACACGTGAGTATAATATTATTATACGTAAATACTAGTACTAGTACATAAATCCCATATTGCCTGCATCAGAACATGTTTAGCGTATACTACAGATATATACGAATGCAAAAAAATGTTTTACCATGCTTCTATTGCTAGAAGAGACGCTATTAAAGCCATAAAGTGGGAGAACAAGTCGTAATGTGTGTGTGGATGTATCTTAGCTGAGTTGAGATATGAAATGATTGCAATAGTTTATACCTTTATTATGTTCTACAACAGATAATATAATTTAGAGCTGCGACTACACAGCCTCCCTACCATTACACGAATAAGGTAGGTAGACGTAAAACATTTGTGTTTGTGTGTGTGTTATTATTATATTCTAGAAAAGTATATAACTCTTAAACTCTATAGAGCAGTGTACAGATAGAAGTATAGAAGAACAACGTGTGTAATAAAAACGGTGTGGAGCAACTTTTATCACTCATTATGATAGTATTACTACTTTATGCTCTGTGTGTCTGTGTTGTTAGCTCATAAGTTTAAGTTCAACTTGTCCGTTGAGTTTCAGTCAGTCCGTTTGTTAGGAGAGCAGTTGTTTCAAACTTGTAGTTCAAGTTCCTTCTCTCGCAGTTCAACGTAGAGATAGTTAGGACTGACTTTGTTCTGTCTCATCATCCCAGGAAATGAGTATTGCGATCGAACATGATGTCGGAATGTTTTCTGTGTATGTACACACACACAGATAGTAAGAGGGAGTACAGTAAAAGAAACTGAAAGTTCCCAACTCAGTTTTCAGTGAGAGTGGATTGAATCATTGATATAGTACATACTACTAGACATCCTATAGTATACGCACGTAATATACAAGCACTTGTTGAAAACACATGTCTAGTGTGTATTTGTATGTACATACATCCGAGAGAGTTCAATAATTCTCTTCCCGAATCTTCTTCTGGTACAGTTGAAAGACACGAGAACTCACCGAACTAACTTCTAGAAGAGTACCTTAATTTAAATTTTATTGGATCGTTATGTCATGTTTTCACATATAATGATGCCTCCATTAACCGTCATAGCTGCTTCTCCATCCTCGGTAAATTGTTTTGGAATACCTACCTGTTAGACGATCATGTATACGCAATACTATAGAATTCTTTATTAGTTCGCCAAGAAGATCAGTCGTGGATATAGAATGAGTTTTTCTGCGTTGCGAGATTAAGAATGCACGATGATGTAGACGTGAATATTTTTAAAGTGAATAATGAGACGGTGAAGTTGAGTTACGACCATAATAGCAGAAATAACACATGTGAGAGAGTTTGTAAACAGGACCTTCCAACCACAGATCATCTTTTAAGGTTCATCCCACTTTTAGTTTTGTAATCTCACAATAAAATCGCATATAACTCCTTGTCATCAGTCATCATCCTCAACTTCTAACACAACTCAAACTTGCGTAAATTATGCAGAAATAAATTACGAGGAAAATAATGTATGTACAAGCTAAGCTGAAGGAGATACAATTTGGCTTAATATAAATTAAACATTACAACAGTCAAGATTGTAATTACATACTACTGTAAGTAGTAATGTAGTTGAGTTTTAATGAACTTAAAACATTTTAGGTACACAGTACAATTGCAAACTCCAGAGCAGTATAAGGTAATAGTTTCAAGTTTTTTCAAATAGCATAGCCACACACACACCACACACCTGTCTGTTTTCTCACATTCTGATTGCTTTGCACCTTTGTACTTACACACTTGACATCGTCGTGTAAAGTTCATTTACATTATTAATTTATTTTTATTTCTTCCCTATGGTCTTAGCTAATTTTAAGTGCAGTGTGTTCTATATTATACTTCTTGCTAGAGGCTTTACTGATCAAATGATACATATCTTATGTAAAAGTACATTATGAGATAAATGTAAGCAAAGCACGCATTAATATTAATTGCAATGAGACTTCCCGTTTTTTTCTTCAAAGTTCAAAATTACTTGAACTCCTATTACAATATAAACTAAGTCAAACTTGCAATTAAATACATTCCATTTTATTACCCCATCACATAGTCAATCTGTGTGCTGCATTTAAACTTTTGACGTGGTTTTATTGTTGCAAGAGTGTCAAGCAACCAACCTGAACTCCATTTTGTGCTGAGCTTTATGTATACCTACTTGAGTGGTTAAAACTTGCAAAATTAAGGGCAAAATACTGGCTGACATATTACAATAGATTTTCCTTTCAAAGGTGCACGAAGTGTGGTACATATTGGATATAGGTGTAAGATATACCTGTACAAATATGCTCATTGTTATTGAAAGACATATGTACATAGTATTTGTATTTATATGACATAGTAGAATTTTATATGCTTTGATAGTGGAAATGCTGGCTGAGCCTGGAAATGAAAATAAAAGTTGATTACATTGCAATAATCATCACATACAAGCAGAAAAAGCTCCCTGGGGTTCATTGGTTTCTATTTTACTACTACAAACATTTTGTTAGCTTTTAGTTTAATTTTTCTACACACAAACTGTATACTATGGCACTTATAGTATATGTGTACACACAACACATGCATAGTTAAGTTGTTAGTTTTCGTGTAGTTTTACAAGTGCACTTATTTGTGAGCAATGTACACCCGAATTGAAGATAGCATTATACTCATGCATGTGCCTTGTGCTATTTGCGGTAAATTCACACATCAAAACTGAATGAACAGCTGGAGGCAGAGCGAAGGAAAATTCTAAAGCTTTCTTTGTCAATTTCAAAAAAGATAATCATGCAATGTGCAATAACAAAGTAATTGCCATATAAACATCCACCTAGTAAAGTATATCCATAAAAGAAACTTGTTCATCATTTGGTCCGCAATTTCTTTTTTGTAAAATGGTAAATGCTCATCTTTTCACATGGAGATGTGAGTTTCTTCATGCATTAGGATTATAAAACTACGTGCTGAATTTTGATTATTACTATTATTAATAGTTGCATAAGCTATAGACACAATACACAATAATAACGATGCGTAAACATGTGTAGGTTACTACCATTTCATAATCAACAGGTGCTGAAGATAAAAAAGGGCATTTTACAGTAGCAATACGGCACAAGAGACACCACACACCTGCCAAACCATGCAATACCACAACAAACCCATCAAAACCAAAAAGGAAGATTACCTATCAGAATAATTGCATTTCGGTCTTATTCATTATTTACTACAAAGGCTGAGAATGATATTAATAAAGATTGACAGGTGACAACGGATGATCTGAAAGAATTTTGTCGCCTTTTCTCCCAGCATTGCATTGACATACCATTCCATTACTTATTGTATTGTGCATACAAACAAGACATGTTTTATTACAACATCATAATATTCAGGACATTTCATTCATACGTAGACTGAGCACACATAAGAATTTTATAATGCAAACCAAATATCACGTCGACATCATCAGCCGGAGGTCCTTTAGCAAGAGACAGCAGAAACGCCGTCTCTGACTAGAATTACAAAAATATCTCTTTTCGTCTCACTTACCCTGCACCAACTACACAAGGCTTAATAATAATATCACACAGCTCCACTAATAGGACAAAGACACATTATCATACTACTACATACAAATTAACTTTAGAAAGAAACCAATACAAGACAGATGGCAAATAGAAATTGTAATAATAGTCATGTAATAACAACAGTGCAAACACAACCTACCTAAAAGCACAGCTTTAAGCAACCAACTAATTTCCTAGCCGAGTTTCTCCTTACTTACAGGCACTTACGTTGCAACTCGTAGAAATTTCATATTCCTGCAAGCTTTTCTCTACACGTCTAGTGTGCATTACAATTCTAATGCTGCTAATGACAATCAAATAAGCTAGAAAATACTACAATTGTTTGGTTTAGCTAAATGATACAATCTGAAATTATCTAGCATACATTCCATTATGTAACATTTTTATGAATCATGTTTACATGCTTATTTCCTATGCAAAATGTTTTCTATTCCTAATATTTTTATAAAGAAGCATTAATGCTACTTATATGAGTACTAGTACAATAGTGATATCATTTACATACATTATTATCGGCCTGGCTTAACTGTTTTCTTGTTTTCTTTTTACGTGTACCTAGTAGGTATGTCGTTTTTGTTTAGGTATATGCGTCTTAATTCTTTTGTTGCTGGCATTTCTTGTAAATGTGCATGCTTATATTTATATGGTGAATTGAATGTGAACATGACCAGGAGGACCGTGTGTTGACGGCAATTAGCTGCGTTAGAATTTTGTGCAGTGTAATGCAAAGTGTAAGTTTATTTAAGTGTGGAATAGTCCAACCGTGAAATTTGCTGTACACATGTCGCCGTTTCACGATGACACTTTGCTATATTAGCATACAAATACGTTATGTACATACAATAAGAGCATGGCACAGATATAGGAATATTTTTATGTACAACTTATTTTTTACGTGCATATACATAGCAAAATGTAAGAAAAGAGAGATACTTCTGCTTAAATATAAATAACAGTATTATGGTATGTGAATTTTCAATATTATTATTATTGCTATATCTGCTTGACTGAAATGGATAGGCAGCAGCAAGTCACTTTTGTGCTTACTCGAATTTTTTTCATGTAGGAGATTGGGTTTGCATGCGTAGAATGAGTTACATTTTTTCACTCTCTATTCAACAGAACTAATCAAGCAAACCGAAAGGAAGGAAAAATACTGTTCTTTAATTCGTTTATATGGATTTCACTAACTTCTCAACAGTATTCAACGTACAGCAACATAAAGAACAGTTATACGAACTACTGTTCTCCAAATTGAGATAGATTTCTGCAGTTGCTGATCTGATTATAAGATTCTATACGTTTGCTTTATGAATTACATGCATTTTTGTTGCAAGATAATTATTTTAAGCCCCTTGTAAGGCGACTTACCGCTTCTTATAGTACAATATTATACAAAATGTTACTTTTGTATTTCATAGAATTAATTTATGTTCGCATGTAAATGCAGTAAAGGCACATTTATATGTTATTTTTTCATATTATTATTGTTTTAATGTAGAGAATAGTATTTTGTTTTGACTAGTCTACTGGTTTAGATTGAGTTGTCGCATCAGAATTTTGGATTTGTTGACTATTTGTGTTATAATGCAAATAGTCAACAAAACGCTTTCTTCGTTTATGATATGACACGTACACGTGCGTTAATATTTGTTTCAGATTAGTTTTGATGCGAAAAACTTGCTTTTTGACACGAACTCTTCATTAAAGGGCCAACACAAATAGCAACAGCGCAATATTGAGTTTTCTTAAGTTCTTATGTAAGATTTGTAAGTAAGAAACTGCATCAATACATCTACTTAAAATATGTCATTAAAAATATCATCCAACAATATTTTTAGTGTAATTAGAGTAATTACATAGACAGTATACTTCAATGTTTAAGATTAAGATCGTTCTACTACTTTATGCATATCTGTACAGCACGTGTACACACTACACTTACAACAATAAAATATACCTATTTCATTTTCGTTGTTCTGCTCTATAAGTAAAAATACTATTACGAGATGGATATACCCAGTAATTATTTTGAACTTGTAAATAAACCAACATGATATTTAAGACAGTTACAGTTGGAAGAAGTTTTTACTAGATTCTAAATTCTAAATAAAGTATTACTCTGGATAAATAAAAATAAAAATCTGAATGGAAACTTTAAAAATGGTATGTTAGGAGATTTTAGTGTGAATTGAATGATATCACATAACATAAAAGGAGATATAATATACGTAGAGACTGTTAAGGTAGGTGCATTGGAAATAGAGAGATGAAATGAAACCGCTATGACGGACAGAACAGAAGCGACCAAAGCAAAGGCTGTGCAAAGCATTCAAGTGAATCCTTAACTTGTGTGCGTCTTTATCTGTCTACTGTAGCTTACAGGATCTGTGCAAAGTACAATCTATGAAATATATAACTATTTGCTTACAAAAATACATTTTAAAGCTTTTCCTTGTCAATTGAAAACTTGAATAGTGCTGGTGTCTCTACGCTAAGGATTTCGTTATGGTTTTCTTCTTGTGCATTGTATCCCCATTGCAAATCTTGACTACAACAGTGTTCTTTGACTTTTATCTTACGTATTCTACCTGTCTTGTTATAGATCCTCACACAGAACATTGTTTCTTAACCGCTTATGTTCTCTAAGCCAATCATCGTCTCTTTATCTTACTCAGAAACACTACTTATAGCACAATACTGTATTTACTAACACACAATACCTACACCAAATAATACTCCTTTAAAATCATCCATAACAAACGTAAATAATACATTCTTCGTAATATAAACGTAGTAAGTGGCATTAGTCAGTAAGAAGCATATCTCTATTTGCCTCAACACAAACATCAACAATAAAGAATGAACTTGGAGAGCTAGTTTGGAATTTTTGTTATTTTTCACTAAACACAAATATAGTAACAAAGCAGATGCACTTGCAAAAAGATACAATCAAAACTAGAAACGCATCATTGCTATTAATCTCTCCTTTATTTCCAAGTATACGAAATTCTACTAAGCATATAAAACATAACTAACACGCGAATGCACGTAACAATGTTATGAAATATAAATTATGTGCATATAATGCCTTTACTTACACACAAAGACTCATAAAATCGTAATTTAAAAAGTTCACTTTGAGTTTGTTATGGGATTATGCAAATAAATTTACATTTAACAAAATCTCCATTTCTTTTTTTACAGCAGTATCAGCATAGCAGTTGAAAAATCTGTAATAAATCCTGCCAGCTGAAGTATTTGATCTGAAGAATAAAGATATCGACGTACTGAGAAGGACGAGGAATTTTTATTTGGGAAATTGACTGCATTCTACTGCTACTGAAACTGTAGCCGCAAAGCAAACGTACTTATATAAAGTTATACGTAATAATATAAAGAAGTGATCTATTACATTGAGAGACTTCCTTCCTTCTTGTTCTTCGCATGTTTCAAAGGTATGTTGTACAACACTGTTTTTAACTTTGTCTTTTTTATGTATCTACATGTTTGAGATAATGTCTCAAGATAAATGCTACGATGAGAGTATTTCATTATTCTTGCGTTGGGAAATTACATTTTTCAGTTGTGTTATGGATCTATGCATTTAGCTCTTTCTAAGATACCTATAGTACCTATAACATAATAAAACATTCTTATAAAATAACACAGATATATAATATAGGTATAGTTGTGTACTAAGGAGATTACTTATTGAAGCTCAAGAGGCAGAAAGAGACTGCTGTTACTATATAGACTTGACTTAAGTCAAAGGAAACATTTTGTTTGAGTTCACATTCCATCATCTTCTGCGTTTAAGTGTTTGACTGAACTTGAGGTAGGTATATGGTATGCCAAAGCGTAAGTGAAAGAGTTAAGAGAAAGAATGCCAAAGTCAAGTGGAAATTATAAATTGAAATTCTACAACAACAACATCACACACACATAGCAGCACAACAAAAACTGTACATTATATATGAGATTTATTGTACCGCTATATATATGCTGGATATAATGTGTTATTATGAGAGAATAGAACTGTGAGTGTAATCTGTTCAATAAAGTTCTTTTCATCATCGTCTCTCTCTCCGCTCTTCATCCATCTTCTGTTGATCGTAGTAAATGCATGGTGTAATAATTATGCCAAACAAAGTCAAAGGGAAGTGCTGGTTTTTAAGGAGCAGTCAAAGTCAAAGGCAGTCAAAAGGCACGTTATAAATTGTTCCTATGGCTCACACAGAAAGACTTGTGGTGTGGCTAACCAAACGGCGCCGGAAGTTTGCCCTCGGTTGGCTGCTCTGGAGAGAATTCATCTCTCAACTACACAAAAATATTCTTCCTCTGTGTACATTGTAAAATTCTTATATGATAGAAATAGGAACAACTATACTGCAACATCCTAAAGGCAGGTACTGTATATCCATGTAATAATAAACTTGCTTCTTCCACTACCTAACGAAAAGTGCACATTTTACTGTTCTTTCCACATGGAACAGCTTCTGCATTCTTCTTCTTCTTCTGATGTAAGCTCTAACGGAATCTTCGTTTATTTATTTCTCTCTCTATCCCCATTACGCATTAAATATCAACATTATTCATCGAATCATATGTACAGATCTGAATCAAAGAAAACACAACAGGAAAACTGTAGTGGTAGTAGAACAGACTGGTAATTTGTCTGAGAAGATTGTGTAGTGGACGGTGAGTGCCTTAGAAAACAACCAATTACCAATAAAGCAACTGTACTCCTCACAGATTAACTATTTCTACATGTGCAGCTTCATGCAGTCGTTCTTCCACTAAAAGCAAAAAGTGTTTTCTTCTTTTCAAATGATTTTATCACCTTTTTTGGCAGCCGACTTTGTTTTCCTCATATTATTGTACACAATATCACGTAAAACAGTACTTTGGCTCAAACAAGAACTAATACACATTTTTCACTTTTCTACTCAATAAGCTAGAAATTCTGAAGAAAACAACTTGATTCAATCTTACAAATGTATGCCTATATAAAAAGATTATCGCAGTAATAATCCGATTTTTGTGATTCAGTTCCGCATTTTATTTCTCCTACACTTGCGATTAATATTTTCAAAGAAGAATATTAGGTGTTTTCCCTTATTTTTCTTGCATTAGTATGAATATTATGTTTAACATAAATTTAGCATGTGAAATGAAATAATATGTAAGAGTTTTTTCAGTAACCAATTTTTTTATTTCTTTGTATTCGTCTGCAAGAAAGAAGGTGATTAGCCTTTGCTTAAATACAAGAATGAAAGCTGAATAAGCTGATGTGTCCTTATTAATCCTATTGGAATGTAATTATAAAGCCTATAATGCCTATATAAATTACATTTAAGGCATCTCAGGTTGTTTATTAGTTGCAAATGAATTTGGTCATTACTCTTGGTTTAGTGGCTACTTCAGCACAGCATGCAAATCTTATTATTGGTTGATAGAACAAGTTCCTGTGAATCAAAAACTGGGAAAGCTCATAAAACGTGATGGTAGTTAGTCTTTCTAATCAAAATATCACATTAAGTGTACAATTAGATATTTATGGCGTAAGCAGAAGAATGAACAGTGTACATTTATTGACTCTTCCGAGAGAAATAGGAATTCCTTGCAGTTACTTTTAGTGGGTAGTGAGTAATGGACTTGCATTTTATTGCTCCTGGCTCTCGCAATGTTTTTTCATTAAGACTTGTTTCCTCTCTATATCCTCCACTAATAACGTGGCATTCTTTGTCTTAATCCGAATTACTCAAAGTTTAAATCCACCCTGAAGAGCACACTCATTAGAGTCATCTTGTATTGTTAGATTCCTTCTTTTTCTATGGGAGGGTACCTTCAAGAACAGTGATAGACATAAAGATTGCATTGGGAGAGAGACGAGCAAATAAATAGGAACACAAGCTAAGCCATGAGCAAAGCCACAGACACATGCACACAATACACACAAGGTGTGCACAAAGAATAATAAATTCTAATACATAATATACAATAATCAATCCATGCATAACAACAACAACAATGCATGGAGCAATAATAAGAGTAATAATAAAAATGGCAGAAAGAAAGAACAATGTGCATATAATAAAATGTAATCCAAACGAGGGCAGGGTGAAGTTCATTGTGTAATCAAATAATCATACATAGTAAATGAGTTACAAAGCTACAGGTAAATATATGGAGCTACACGGATGGATGCAGACAAATTCATACACATAACACACACAACCTCCCTTAAGTACAATAATTGTACGTAAATCTCTATACGTCAGTAATGAATTGCATAAATTCAATCGTTACAATATTATAACAATCATGAATTCGTTCTACTACGTTCTGCAGTCCAAGTACACTATACACATACAAATAATAATTATGTAACGAGCTTGTTCCCTAATAAACTCACTGAACAACCACAGAAAAATAATTTGACCAAAAATCACGGTTAATCCTAATCCACCGCCCGCACAGCAAATATACTACAATAATTTCTCTATATCCTCCCTATGTAAATAGTAGGAGGAGAACTCTTTTTAATCCCATTTGCATTTACAATGATTTTCATGAATATGAATCATCTTCAGTTCAGAATATTATTGTATGAATGTAGAAATTAAATCAGTGTGTGACCTTGCTTGATATTATTTACAAGTAAATTCAATTGAAAATATTTTTTTGGAATTTCTCTGAGCATAGTCACACACGTCATAATCATAACACAACAAAAAGAGTGAAACCACGATGATAATATGAAAATCGTACTGTGTAACGTTGTTGGAAGGGGATGATGACTTTGATGACTATGAGGAATATGCTATAGTTGATACACAACAAATAATACGAGGCGATGACTTTTTCATTTCCCACAGTGTTCATTGCACACTAACACTGTGTACTATTTATGAGTACGAGATATACCTACGTGGTGCAATGTACAATGTTAAAGCTAAAGGAAGACCCTGGCCAACTTCCGGTCGCTTAGTTATTCATGCTACAGAATTTTATAACTTGAGTTCAGAGTTGTTAAGCTGCTGATTAAGTATTGTGAGTGAGTATACGAGTTTTCATAGGGAACTTTGGAGTATATTATTTTATACAGTCTACTATAATCGTAGTCGCCTAACCAGGTTAACTTGGAAAGACTATCTTCAATGTAATCATCACCATTTATCTCCACACCATAAGCTGTGAGGCTTCATTCTAATCCTTATTACTTTATGGTGCATGTGCAGAATTTTAAAATAAAAACGAGCCTTGTCATGGAGTGCACTGTACAGGGAGATAAGCCTGTTGCCTTTAGTTTTAATCGAGTTTTGCTATTAGCACAAATACATAAAGTGCTAAGTCTCTTTTTAATTTCGTATTATATAAAGTTACCTACCCTATCATCGGGTTTCCTTCTTCCTCCCTCGTCCAACAATACATGTACGTGCAACTCATCCCAACTTCTCCTGTTCAATCAGCTTAAATATATATTCTACGTTCTGTTTCGTTCTGTCAGATTTTTATCGCATTAACTATCACCCTCCATAATCTCTCTGGCTCTTTTATATGAGGACTACAACGATAAAATGTGGATTGAGTGAGTAATGCATAGATGATACAAACTTTGTATAAAGTAAAGTACAAAATAAAAATGAAATCATACAGCACTGCATAAAAATAATGTACGTACACGTTTTACCTCGGTATAAAATAGACAAAGGCTTAATTTGGCAGAGCAACCTTTGGAAAAGTTGAGCACTAAAAATTTTATAGTGAAATAATATACACTAGCAAATTCTTACATATTTTATGCATACAACAAGTTACAGTAGGAACGAGCTGAGAGAGAAACGCACAGCACCTCAATAATAATACCAAAAGTAAATTCACTTTTTTCAGGCAAACCAAAAATGCAGTTGTGTATTACTATGTATGTGTTATGTGTATGCACAAGTATTTATATTTTTTGTCGCTGGAATGTTTTCTTCTCACGATTTCATTGCCTTTTAAGTAATTGAGGTTTACTTTAGCGCACAGGAGCCGCAAAACATGTACTATGTAGGTATCCTCACGAAGGAAGTCAAAGAATTACGTGTGTTTTCCTTTAGGTCATGAACCCAATGAAAAATTACGTAAGGATGAGACAAGTATTGCTACAGAGATAGACAGAGGTACACTACTGACGTGTGAAATCATACAGGTAGTAGTTTAGTGGCAGTCGCTAGATAAAGCAGTTGGTTAAGTTGTGTTGTACATAATGGAGGAACGAATAAGTTATAAGGTCGGGGAAAAAACCCAGAGCAATTTCCTGCTTCAGGATGAGAATCTTGTTCAGGATTTCATATAAATAAATTGGAGTTTCGTTTTGAAAAGAAAGACGAGGTCAAGTACACATACAACCACTCATTCAAAGAAAGGGAATTGTGGAAGAGGAATGAAATCGAGTGTTGTAAATTGTAAACTGTCTTTTGACAAAATGAAGGATATAATTAATCAAAGCTATTCATAAACTTGGAGAGAGAGAGAGAGGGCAATGAATAGTAAATACACAAAATACACAAGAGGACAATTGCATTCATCCACAAGCAAGACATATTTATTTTGTTGCAGTTTTTTATAGTAGCAATAATGAGCACTGTGTAGTATTTCATTGCAAACAAACTTAAACGAGTCCATCCGTAGATTTTGTACGCAGTGGTGGAGAATCGAGCCACTTGTGCCATTATTTACCATTGTGAAGATGAGGAGCCA
The DNA here is from genome assembly GCA_019776165.1 of Pogonognathellus flavescens. Taxonomy (NCBI): domain Eukaryota; kingdom Metazoa; phylum Arthropoda; class Collembola; order Entomobryomorpha; family Tomoceridae; genus Pogonognathellus; species Pogonognathellus flavescens. The sequence goes on along the minus strand of JABASD010000720.1, from coordinate 4,326 downwards.
CAATGAGGGCACAATTTATTTACGTAGACGTATAGTTCTACAAGAAGGATAATAGTAATGTGTACTTTGGCTGAATAAATACTGGATGTTGTGACCAACAACGGAAATAAATCTCTTTCGCCTTGATTTCAACGAATTAAGTACGAAATGAGAATGTGTATACGAGTGTGAGTAGGAGGAAATTCTGTCAGACAGTAATAATAACATCTTGTTAGCTAGTTATACTCTACAAGATCATAAATCTAACTCACACAGACAGACTGCGAGACTGAACTGAATTTTCTTATTATTATTCTCCTACCAAGAAGAAGCAGACGCTTGACTTGTCCTGAAATGACAGGGCGACTAACTTCAATTAGAAATACTTTCTTCTCTTCTTCCTCTCCCTTGTAGTGCTCTTCTGAAATGCTTCTGTAGACGAATTGAGTCAAATCAAATTGAATACTCTTTTAATCAGCTTACAGTATCTATACTTATAATATAACTACTAACAATATTTGCAAAGTCTCAAATCGCAGATCTTTTAATAGAAAAAGCAAATATGCATGGAGAAAGGCACATGCTAACAAATATGGATTTTCTATACATGGAGACAAATATGAATAAATATAATGTACATGTGTATATACGAAGGCAGCATAAATAGTAAACAAGGAACAATGAATATCATTAGTATGCTAATGATAATAATAGTAATAGTACATCATCATTTTGCTTGTGTGCTTTTTATACACAGTAATAATGAACAACACAAGAAACCATCGGTCAGTAGTCGCAAATCTTCACAGGGAGCCCATAAAATAAACCAACAATGAACTTCATGAATTTCACAGAGTAAAATTGAAAATAACTATACAGTAACACAAAATTATGCATACAGTCCCCTAAATTACTACTGAACTGAATACTGATGACTGTGATTTGGTTTTCAGTCATTTATTTTCATTGTTCACGACTTTTTGCAAACCCTCCACTTTTACTATGCGACTAGCACAGCATAGTAATACATGCACAATCTAATAGCAGAGAGTGGTTAACCAAAGTCATTCAAGTAAAACTTAAATGAAATGAACGAGAGCAAATTACAAGAAACGATTAACTAAATGCAAATCAAAATACTTTATTTTAGACTGTAAACTGAAATACTAATTACATTTTGCTTTACTTCAATGAAACAAATCTCCACTATAAACAAACTGGATAAGTACTTACATGAATTCAGACATAATTGACTCATTCATAGTTTAGTGATACATATTTGTTATACAGGTTATTGAAGATAAAAGACCTGTTAAATGTAGTATGAATATTATTTTATATTGGAGCAAATTTAACTTGAGAGTAGCTCAAGTTAAAATTTTAGCTTAAAATTGCACCGCCCTTATGATTCACATCTTTTTTGTTTTATGACTGTGCTCTGGTTTAATATGGAAGAGAGGGATGGATGACAAAGCAAAAGCTGTATAGTAATAATATATTATGTGTGACAATCAGCGAGAAGAGAAACAATAGAAGCAACTAGTAACAGTTTATAGGGAGTGTTTGTTGTCAGTCAGTCAGTCACAGAATGTACATTGTAAAAATTATATATTCTGTGTGTACTTGCAGATATTGTACCTTCTTCAAATTTGCTTGCGTATATACAGCTTTAAACAAAGCAAGGAGCTATTATGAATTGCATGTACAGCTTAAAGCTAAACCTGAGCCAACTGTTTTACTTCCTAATGAGCGTGTCGTGTCCTTATGATTATTATGTCATGTCAGAAATTAGAGTGCTCGCCCTTTCTGTTCTCCTTTGCTCTTACACACATTCTCATACATATACATTCTGCATGGTCTTTCGAAATTCTTTTTCGCATTAGTACCTTGTATTTTGCCTATTTACCATTCATACAATATACATTGTAGTACACCTAGGTTAGTTTAGTATTAAAGTAGTAACTCATAAACTAATATGTAATATTAAATAGGTGCGTATATAGGTTGTGATAAAATTCTGTTCTTAAAATATCCTTTAAAATTGAAGTGGTCATGTAGTAAAAGATAGTGAGTGTGTTCGAGAATGTTTTCAGCAGATAGTACAGAGTTATCTACTATGAAAGATAATTTATGAGAACGTTTCTGTTGCAATGTAACCTGTAGAAATAATCATATACTACTAGTGCAATGCTACTTCAGAATAGGTACGTGCATCATGAATCTACCTTTAAGTAATAATTTTTGACACCTGGACTTTAAAGGACAGAAGAGAGAAAGTAAATTGAGCAGAACGAGGAAAACAATTTTTAATAATAAACAACTGCTATACTTGTACTTGTACTACTTGCATGTGTAAGTGTGTAATAATACTGCAGTACCTAAATTAATAATAATAATGTGTAGCAATTCTAATTATGTTAATATTAATAAGTGTATCCTCCAGTTATATCCATATCTGCCTAATAGGCAATTATAATAATAAGTACTGCCATAAAACATATTTGCAATCAGATCTACATCTTAGAATACAGATTAGTTAAGAATACCCAAGTTGGTTTGTTAAAGCTATTACATATTATTATCGTACCACATGAATGATAAACATAGGTATATGTTGTAAAGGAGCCGCTGAGTAAGTTTTAAGTAAAAGCCCATTGAGGACAGATAAGACAAGACGAGAAGACTCTCGAGGTGTATTCTAATAATAGAGAAATAACAATAATAGCTGAATGAGCTTGGCAAATACTAGAACACGAGAATAAGACCAGGGGAGGGCAAGGAAACGAGTGCAAAATTTATGAGACTCGATTTCTCGAGACAAGACTTGGTTTGGCCATTAAACCCTCACGATTATCTCTGATGTAAATTGCAATCCTTTCGAATCGCATAAAGTACAGATCGTATTACAAGATTATTTCTAAGACGTATACACGTACGTGTACTACGTACTTATAAAATATCTTAGGTAGGTACCTATACGGATAAGTGATTACTCTATATTTATTCACTCGTAGATAAATTTCGAGTGTACTACATGCACAATTATGCTACAGGTCGATCTACATAATAAATATACGATGAAAAACACTTGATGACCGATTTCCCGAATGAACCGTGACCAAAGTGAGAAAAAGAGAGACAAGGTATGTAGAAAGAGAACATGGACAAACGGATGTATCTCTCTGTAATGTTCTAATATATGAGATAGCGGTGGGTTGCTCTCGGTTGTCATGTATTTGACATGTCAGTCATTCATAAAGATTTTGAAGCTCAAAAGTGTTTGCTTCCCCGAGAGCAGCGTTTGAGTCTAATGAATAATTTGCCTTGGCATGAATTGACTTTGGCCTCACACAGCGAGATGTCTAAATGAGTGCAACACTTTGGATCACGACCATCATAGACAGAACCAAACTCCACGAACCAACTGACAAACCAAAACAGTCGAACTTACAAAGAGAGAGAAGTACAAGAAGTAAAAAAGAAAACAAAGAGGAGGAGAACTCTCATCTCACACAAGACACATCTGATTGACTCAGACTGCAAGAAAAACTCAAGAGAGATTAATTATAATGAGAAAGGGACATTATTATCAACATGAAAAATTAAATGTTTTTATTTGCTAAATGGAAGAATATGCGAGCAGTCGGAGGATCGCAGGAGAAAAAGAGATTCACAGATTTCCTTCATAAGTTCTTCTTGTTGGAAGCAGCGTCGTTCTCTCTTTAATTTGTACTTTGGCCCATTAGCATCACCGTATTATCGTCATTATCATTAAAATTAACTTGAGACGATGAGTGCATGCCTGTACAGCACATAGAGAGCATTTCTGTATATGGAAAGAGAAATGATTAGATGAGAGATGGAGAGATAGGATGAGAAAAGATTTGCTTAAAGACTAAAGACGTTTTGAGAGTTGCATGATTCCACCAACAGTTAATAGTTAAATAGATGCTAAGTCCTCAGAAAAAATGAAATACGGACAGACAAGGCTTTGGTTTTGTTGTCGATTGCATTTGTCTTCTTCCATCTCTTCCTTTTGCTTTACAAATTACCATTGCCACATGCAGAGACACAAAATCCGTTTTTCTAGGCTAATGTGTTCTGTAGTGTGTGAGATGTGAGAAATGCTCAGAAATGAAATGTTCTTGTGGCTGAATGAAACATAATATGTATCTAATACATTATACTTCTTTATATTAGTATATAGACCCTCCGTATACATACCCTCTCAACTCAACCTCTCGTCGAGACTTATACGTTACGTAGGTATTTATTATGTATCGGAACGATATATTATAAGATTCTCTTGTCTATCTATCTGTCTATCTATACGCGCGATAACTTTAG
>JABASD010000719.1:0-60473 GCA_019776165.1 Pogonognathellus flavescens | reverse complement strand
TGCCTGCTTTGGGGAGTAAAACCTATTCTAGTTTATGACTACCTGGATGAAAATGAGATTGGCAATTTGACATATTGCACACGCGTTTTGGATGGAATTAGCTATAAAGTATTTAATTATCTTTATTTTAATTAATAAATATTTACAAGCAAAAATCTTTTATTCTTTCAATAAAATAATTTGCTATGAAATAATTATTCATCCACACTATCCATGTTACTATGTAGGCAATCGAGGTCAGTGCTTTGAGCACGGTCATAGGCTACATTCATACTCTTACCAGTTCCACATTACTGTCTTACGAAATCACAGACGACAAGCGCAATAAACTGTTCACAATCCAAAGAAAAACTCTCGGATTCAAGTACGCTGAATATCAGGTAATATAAAGAAATCATTAATTAACAAAGATTCTATTATTGTAATTAAATAGTTTTGTTTTGCCAAGTGCATAATTTTGTACCTGCATTAAATTATACACTAATCAGACAGAATACACAGTTAAATTGTAATGTAAATATTATCCTTATAACTTATGAGCAAAATGCTTTGTTGCTTTGTTGAAATTAATGGCTAAAGGTTAAGACTGTGAGCGCAATTGAAGTGTGTGTGTTAGTGGCGACTGTTCGAACTCCAAGGGAAGGAAAAGTTTTCACGGAAATGCGTCCCAGCCTGTCGGTGACATGTAAAGCGCTCATCATGAGCTTCTCATTGTATCTACTGACCTTAAACGAATAAAGACTAACAATGCAATCAAACAACAGTATTGTGTTTTATTCCCAAGAGTAATATTGGCAAATACAGAAATCGAGAGTGACTCATGACTCGTATACAACACAAACACATGATTATAATATCTTTTCATATATAGATTATACGATTTACTCTTGTTAACACAAACATACCCTACAGAAATATCTGGAAATCATATCCAGCGAGTCTGACAATGAGGATATTAATATTCTACCTGCAAAACTTCCTTTAGCAAACTCAAGACACATTAAGTGCAATTTAATCAATGCAAGTATGTTTAAGATTCTGTAGTTTCAGCACCTCCAGCAGACATATATCCAGGTACTAGATATATAGGTACACACAGTGGGATAACAGCTTAAACGAGTTGTTTTAACTTTAGCATAATAATTTATATTCCCGTTATACACACCAACCATGGTCATGTACTTCTGTACGTTATAATTTATTTTGCTACGGCTGTTGCTGCTTTTCCGTCTCACGTACGCGTGCTTACACTACACATGGCTTGTACGTGCACAGTCTACAAATGCTCTGCAACTGCAATGTAAAACTACCAGCGAGAGAATATTATCTCAATTTTTCTCACGGTATATATTTGTTTTCCATACATTACATACTACCGTTACTGTTATTTTCAGTTCAGTTCCTGTTTACAGTTGATGTATGTAGTAAGATTAATCATTATTTCACTTTGGTGTCTATTTCGTTTCCTTATAATCCTAATGAAAACAAAATTTCAGACTTGAGTCACACATACTTATATCATGAATCATCGAGTATCTTCCTCCACTTAAATGCGTGGCACAAATTTAATCATCCAGAACTTATACAAAAATTATGTACTTAATTAATTATGTGTAGGGTATATTGGAAATGAACGTATAAAATTAACCTGTTCAACAATCTTCTAAAATGATGCACAGCTAAATGGCGTATTGTTTTCATACGAGTTATAAAAAATAATCAACTCAATTAAATCTTCAGGTTTAAAGGTTTCAAGTCTTTAGGTTACAAGTTTGGGAAACAAATTTTGATCTGCAAAATCTTAAGTTTTGTTGATGACTCATCGCAACATTGAAATATTCGAAGTACATAAGTTCGTCAGCAATAATAAATAGCTAGATACGAATTGCATGCGTTAGCACAACACATGTAAAAAAGTTTACATCACTTTAAATAACCAGAAAACTAGACTCAAATTAGTAGGTGACATGTTTTTTGTTAAATACGTCATACCATATACCTCTGTCTCTGTGTATACTTCTCACAATCAATGTTTTCGCTTTATATTTTTGCACAATAATTCTAAATATACACAGTACAAATTCTGTACTATGTATACAATTATGTATGAGTGTATTTGTTTTTCACTGTAATCTAAGATGACATTACTTAGGTATGTTAGTTTTTGCGTGCAAAATATTACTGCAGGTAGTAAACGAATGTATAAAAGATACTACAAAGATTAAAGATACTGATTACTATACACTATCTAGGTATAAATATTTATTATTAAATACATCTACACTATACAGTACTGCATAAGTAGGTATGTAATTTTTTATATTTTTCTAATCACATATGTACATAGGCATAGAAGATGGTAGGTTGAAACCAACACTAACACCAGTAGGATTCATAAATGGCACTTCAATAAGTGGATTAGAAAAAATACCAAACATGTAGCAATGTGCAGAAATCGCAAGCTACTAATACTATTAGTAATAGTTACAGGCAGTGTATAAAGTAATAGGTAACTTCATTCTTGTAATAATTTATTTTTGCTATTACTATTACATATCATGTGAACATAAACTATAGAATCTCCCACGACAAACACATTGTATTTTACTTTTATCGCGAAACTAAAAGTGAATTACCTACGTACACTAGTATAGATATTGTAATTATAAATATACAGTAAATCCAGCATGAGTAATAGATACCTACATAAATCTTAAATTGTGTCATTGGTGATGGTCAAGGATGCTACAATTTCTGATGAAAAGTTCCAGTAGTAATTCTCACAATGCTGCTATGCTCTGCAAACGTTCCATCTTTATTTCCGTCTTTGAATAACGGTTTAGGTACTTACTTTTTGCTACTTCATATTAATCGTATAACTGATTCATGCTTAAATATCTATTTTCATTAGTGAATGTTTTTTTCATGCTAAAAAACAACCTTAGTATGAAGTGACGTGAAAATTTCATTTGCCTATTGTTAATGGACTACATTTACCTTCACTGTGCAATGAATGTTCCCACAACGTATATGCTAACTATATATCAATCAGTACTAAAACTGTTCTTTGATGGACCACACGGACAAAATACATCGTTTTAACTCATATGAACATTTTTGTAGTGTTTAAATTGATTTTTGAATTTATTTAAACCGATAATAGGGATATCGGATATATAGTGCATCAAATAAATTATCTAAGTGTGTCCTGCCAAAATGCGGGCATTGTTGGTGTGTGCTGTGGCAATTGCTATTGTAGCAGCGCATAGTGAAAATTCAAAGTTGCAAGAAGATATCAAAAAGACTGTTCCAAATCCAAATGAAAATGTTGAAGTAGATCACATTCAAGCAGAAGGGAGCAGTGTTCCGAAAAACGTGGTTACAATCAAAAAGGACAAGAACTATGAAATTCTTTTGTATGAATACGAAGATGATGTAAGTGAAGAAAATCAAAGCAGTGAACGCACAAAAGTAATTAAAGGTCATAGTGAACCGCTGGTGCCCAGATCCGGAGTACCGTTAGTGTGGAATCCTCAAAAATTGAATCGGTCAGGAACATCTGCAACTACTACTACTACTACTACTACCTCCACAACTACAACCACAACACGGAAACCAACTACTACCACTACCACCACAACCACTACTCCGAAACCAACTTCTACAAGGAGACCGAGAACCACTACGCAAGCTAATGAGTCACCAGAATATGATGAAGATTTTGATACGGGTAAACTTTCAGATTATAGCTAAATGTTACATGTGTCAATAGGGATTTATTCTTCTTCATTTCTTTGGAACTGTGTTTGAATGAATGAAAATTTCTAAAATGACACACAATTATTGTAAGTATGTGCAAATTGCTACGATGTACTTGCTTATTACTTAAGATATACGCATTCTAGTACATCTATGTATTATTTATAAGCTTTGTACATAGTTGAAAGGCAGTACAAATGAAGTACAAAGTATCCAGTGAGATTTTAATAAGTGCATTAATGTTGTGTGCCAAGCTCACATTTCGCCCGTAGAAATACTCACTCCAAACCAATGTTGCTCTTTTTATCACACTGACTGACTGGCTAATGATTTTACCCAGGTTTTTCCAGAATCTTACTAGATAAAAATACAAATATTTACTCTTTATTCATCTTTTCGACTTTAGTTAACAGAACTCTTGTCCACTAATATCTGTAGACCTTTTACAAAATTGTTAAGATCAAATTTTTAAGACTAAATTATAATAGGTAGATCTATATAGTTAAATCTTTTGCCTTACAGAAATATTTGTTTAACATGAATGTAGAATGAGAATACTAACTTAAGTTACATTAGCTAGCTAAATAGATCGGGGACAAATTCCAGAATTAATTGTTGCATAATAATATGCTAAAATGAAATATAAATTGTCAATATAAATATAATCTTTTTAATTCTATCCAGATGATGCATTGAATCAAGTAAATCTTCGTCCACTTGTAAGACCACAAGAAGTCCCGACAACTCGTCCATTTAATCCCTTGAGATCAAATTCGACTCCTGAGAAACCTAAAGACGAAGAAAAATCCACAACTCCCAAAATATCTGAAAACGTTGTCGAAGACAAATTAGCTAATAAAGAGACAGAAGATGATTCAGAAGTTTCCATTCCAAAAGTAAAAGTACATAAACGAAAGGAAAGAAAAGATTCCAAATCTCGTTTTCCACAACCACCAGAAAATATTTTCGCTCCAAGCTTTGGCTTTAGCAGTGAAGAGGTTGCCATTAATAGTAAAAGTCTACAGACAAAGCTGTCTTCGACTCACCACCCTACGGAATCGAGCGATGAAATATTTTTCTCCACTACAGAGAAAACATCAAAGTCTAAAGTTAAGGTTTTTACAGGCGATAGTCCTAATCCAAACGGTGGAATATTTAATATTGAAGAAACTAACCCTAGCGCAGTAAAACCAGGTAAAGATTCTTCAAGTAGTAACAGCGAAGAAGATGTAGTTGTTGTTCATAATCCTAAGAAACCTAACGAAGAATCTGATGACAATGATGACTATGAAGTAAAACAACTTAAGAAGCCTTATGATACTCCCAGAATAAAACCTACTTCTAAACCACCTCAATACGGTCGACCTCAAATTCATTCCGACAAATCGAATTCTGGACGAAAACACCATAATCATGGCGCAACTAAAGGGTATGAAGAAGATAATGATTCTCACAGCTTTAGTGACGAAAAAGTGTTTCCCAATAGTCGAAGACCAAGACCCGAAGTGGAAAAACCTATCCATAGACCAGAGGATGTACCACATAGAAATAAAGGATCCAACGGTTACAGCAAAGGTTCACATGGATTTGTACCACCAGAGGAAGTTGTACCTCACAGAAGTAAAGGATCAAATGGTTATAGTAAAGGATCAAAAGGATTTCAACCGCCAGAAGAAGTGATACCTCACAAAAATAAAGGATCAAACGGTTATAATAAAGGGCCAAGTGGATTCCAACCACCAGAGGAAGTTGTACCTCACAAAAGTAAAGGTTCCAGGAGACCTGATTCTCCGAAACGGAGAAAACCACATCGACACCACAATAAAGGTTCCCACCACTCCCATCCACCCTCAGAAGTGACTCCAGAATTTGTAGACTTTCATCCAGAAGTTTCCGATAATAACTACAATCGATTTCACAATTCCCAACCTCCAGTAGATATTTCAATAATAAATCATCCAGGATATGGTCCTTCTCAACCTCCACCTGAAGTTCCAAAATTTAATGGGTATGGTGGCTTCACACCTCCTTCAGAAGTGGTACCAATCAATTCTGCATATGGTGGCTTCAAACCTCCTTCAGAAGTGTCACCAATCAATTCTGCATATGGTCACTTTCAGCCACCTCAAGAAGTTAAAGAAGCACCAAAGCAGGGATACGGTGGATTTAACCCACCACAAATTCAATATGGAGGATTCAAACCACCAGCCGAAGTAAATCCCCATGATGGGCATTTTGTTCCTCCATCAGAAGTGAATCCCCATGATAGACACTTTATTCCGCCATCAGAAGTGAATCCCCATGATAGACATTTTGTTCCGCCATCAGAAGTGAATCCCCATGATAGACATTTTGCTCCTCCATCACAAGTGAATCCCTACGGTAACAAATTTATTCCTCCATCGGAAGTGAATCCCGATGATGGCCATTTTGTTCCTCCATCAGAAGTAGATCCAGATGATGGCGATTTTGTTCCTCCAGCGGAAGTAGATCCCGATGATGGCGATTTTGTTCCTCCATCTGAAGTAAAGCCAAAGAAACACCATTTCCATCCTCCATCCGAAGTAAATCCCAAGAAACACCATTTCAAACCCCAATCTGAAGTTTCAGAATTCGTTCCCCCGTCAGAAGTTCCAAGCAAAAAATTGTCTAAGCACAAATTTCGTCCGCCAGCTGAAGTTTCGGAAAGCGAGATCAACAAAGGCAAACATTTCATACCCCCATCTGAAGTCCCTTCTAAAAAGTTACCAGACTCACCAAGATTCCCTCCTAACAAAAGACCGAAGCCATCTGGTCAGGTTGATCTCATAGATCCAAGTGAAGTAGAATACAGTTTGGAAAGTGACAGTAACGAGAATAATGATGAGTCTCTCATATGCAAAGACCCTACTGGAAACCAAGGAATTTGTCAGGAGTACTACAAATGCTCTATTCTTTACTCTAACTTTGCTGGCAAAATTGACCTTCAAGAGTACAAATGTCCACTTCCTACTCAAGTCGGTATTTGCTGTCCCATTATACAGCAAAATGAAAAATGTAAAAACATATTTATGAAATTATATTTATAACGTTTTTTGAGTTTCGTTCAAAGATTTAACTTTACTTAACCTACTTACCAATGTTTTATTGTGATAATTTAGCTAAAAAACTAATGAAGATGGTAAGCGCGAAAGATATGCCATTTAGTTCTCATGTGAGCAGATTGATTAGAAATAATCTTCCTAGTTCATTTGCATTTGGAGATCAATTTGTGGATGAGATGGAGGAAATTGAAAGAGAATTGTTGGCAAGAAGCGTTACAGTCAAAAGGAATACACCAGCTTTCGGACATCACAAATTCTTTCCCGTAATTATGCCAATGATGCAGTTTATACTTACAGCTTGAAATGTTTTCATATAATGAAAATGAAAATTGTTTATGAATTTAATCTTTTTCTTTGCAGACATCTAAAAAGATTCGTGATGTTTCTAATATCGGATTTTCTTTGTTACAAACATCAAATGATCTTTCGGAAAGGTAAAAATCTTTTACGATGCACATCGATTATGATGTTTACATCACAATATGAAATTAAACTCAATAATAACCATGTTATTTTCTTACAGGTTACAACTCACGAATGAAATTGGTGGTATTGGGCTTAAAAGCTTCAAATCATCTAACCTTGAAGCCTTGACAGACCGATGTCCCTCGGAGCCATTTTGCCCCAGGCTGAAATACAGAACAATTGATGGATCATGCAACAATCTTGCAAAACCTAAGCTGGGGCAATCCTTAACTCCTTTGTCAAGAGTGTTGTCGCCGGCTTACGCTGATGGTACGATGAGATTTTATTTTTTAAATGTACATCATTTTATCTATAAGAATCTCACTTCTCAATTCGGTTTTAATTTTTAAGGTCGGTGGGAACCAAGACGTTCGGTGCGAGGTTTCGATCTGCCTACTGCTCGGTTATTGAGTCAGCAATTCATTCCAGATCATGATGTTCCCAATAAAAGATTTACACTCTTCACAATGCAATTCGGACAGTTAGTTATCTTCAGAGCATTTCAAAATATTTGTAAAGCTTAAAATGGAAGATATTCATGTGAATTTTCATATGTACTGTTTAATTTGTTATTTCCAGGTTTATAGATCATGATATTAGCTCAGTTCCGATGTTCACATTTGGTAAGATTTATTTGTTTATGTAAACCATGTTTTTCGTGCGATAGAATTTCTAAGTCTTAATTTTAAACTAATTTTATAGGAAATAACTCTGGAATTGATTGCTGCCAAAATGGACAATTTCTTCCTAGTCATCTGCGTCATCCCAATTGTTTCCCCATTGAAATACCTGCAGATGATCCGTTCTATGGTCCACACGGACAAAGGTGCATGAATTTAGTACGATCACGTATGGCTCCAAGAATTGATTGCAGTTTAGGATATGCAGATCAAATGAATGCTCTAACTCACTGGCTGGACGCGTCCAATGTGTACGGTTCAACTCTAGATGAAGCCCGAGAATTGCGTGCATTTAATGGAGGAATGCTGAGATTTTCTACCGTACCTGGCAGCAAACTTTGGCTTCCATTAAAACCGACAAATAACAACGATGAAATTGATTACAAAGCTGGTATATAATTGACGAAATATTTTAAACTGTCAAGGACTTAATTTACAATTCTTTTTTCCATGAAATCTAAAAAAATCACACAATTTGGTTCTTAGGTGATGACAGAGTAAACGAGATGCAAGGTTTGATGATCAGTCATTTAGTATGGTTCCGTGAACACAACAGACTTGCGGAGGAATTATCTAGAGTTAATCGTCATTGGAATGATGAACAGCTATTCCACGAATCAAGAAGAATTCTTATTGCACAATACCAACACATTATTTATAACGAATGGCTACCGATAATTATTGGTATGAAATCATTTATATTAATATCCATTTATATTATGCTTGATGTACATTAGTGTAAATTATAACACCTAACTGAATGCCTGAAAAATTTTTAGGACGAGACTATATGGATACTTACGGAATCCTTCCCTTAACTCGGGATTATTTCAAAGCCTACGATTCAGATGTCGATGCATCCGTTGAAAATTCATTTTCATCCGCTGCTTTCCGAATGGGACATACTTTGGTGCAAGGAGTGGTTCACCTTGTAAATCAATTCGGTCAAGGTGAAGAAGCCGCCGTGATAAGTCGGCATTCTGAAAACGCAGTGAGAACACATGCTGCCGGACAAGTCGACAAATGGATTCGTGGACTGATTCTTCAGCCTATTCAAAATTATGACCCTTTCATTTCTCAACACGTAAAGTCTTAAAAATAGCCAATTCATTTATTCATTATTACTCGGAAAACTATTTAAATCAATAATTGTACATATTTAGTTGAATGGAAAACTTTTCTCCGGAAGAAACAGTGCCTTCGGAATGGACTTGAGTTCACTGAACATTCAGAGAGGTAATTTTTCATTATTTTTTATACCTACTATTAGGTACATGTTAATTTTTTTAAATGCGAATGTAAATTGTATGTAAATATTCCATAATTTTGTGCAATTGTAGGAAGGGACCACGGTGTTCCGGGGTATAATGCTTACAGAGAACTTTGTCAAACTGGAAAGAAAGCTAAATCATTTGATGACTTCGGTGACTGGATCCCTCGTGAGGTATTTGATTACTAAACTTTGTGAAGGAGATGTCACCAAAAATGAATCTGTAAACATGAAACAACAAATCTTTTGATTTAGATGATCGAAAAAATGAGACGCTTTTACGTGGACGTGGATGACGTTGATTTATGGATTGGTGGATTATCTGAGACTCCACTTCCAGGAGCTTTAGTCGGTCCAACATTTACATGCATTATTGGGGACCAGTTTGCTCGTTCAAAGAAAGGCGACAGATATTTCTATGATGTTGGGGATGAGCCACACTCTTTCTCCAGAGGTGTGTTCTTTTATTACTAATTTTTTACATAATATTTAACACATATACAAAATACAACACACCTGAAATCTTGAGTAATTATTCTTTGTCGATTAAAACTTACCCTTTTTCGAGTTTCAGCTCAATTGGATGAAATTCGGAAAGCCAGCTTTTCTCGTATTCTATGCGACAATTCTGATGATTTAGATTTGATACAACCATTGGCATTCCTTCTGCCAGACAATGACTTGTAAGCAATAATTCTTGCCATTTACATAATTCACACATTTCTAATGTAAGAAGTGAGAACTTGTAACCAAAAATAATATCTTTAATTTCAGTAACGAACTCCAAGACTGCCGAAGAAGTAATAGAATACCTAGAGTAGACCTTGGAAAGTGGTTTAATGAGCCAACACCTTAACTCAAGATTTAATTGTCTAATATAGTTTTACTTTACATGTCTCGTTAAATTATAAATCAATGTATGCCAGATTTTTTACTAAATGATCCACTAGCTAGGTATAGATAGTATATTATAACGTATGTAGTATGGTGATAAAAATGTTATAATAAAAAGTAGGACAAGGTTTTATATTTGTGATAATAGTTCAACTTGACTTTTATTTATATTTATAAAATTATGTCAATGTAAATATTTGCGTAAGAACTTCAGGTTTTATATTTACAAATATGTACATACATAATATTACCGATGCATAGATATTAAGTGTACATAATGCCTTAAGAATTTAAATTGGTTAATTGTGTTTCGATGTTTAAGTAAATTTACTTAAGTAATAGTTGCTACACAAAATCGAAAAACAGGCATACTGTATATAGGTACTTCTGAAAAATAAATGGCCTTATTAATTATTTCGATTTCTGCAGCACGAGCGTTTCAAAGCATGTAGGTAATCATGAAGCATGAACGTCTATACTATACTACATTAACTACATGCAAAAGCAATATCATTCAGCCTTTGTATGGCGTTTGGCGTATGTTCCTAAGACACAATACTAACAACTTGCAAATCAAAACAGTTTTATATCTTTGCCTTGTTTTTCTCCGAAAGAATTTAATAATATTAATGTATACCAATTATCCTATACCTAGTATAAATTGATTTTGATAAGATAAATATATTAAATACGCAACATAATAATTTGAATAATACGATTGTCACAGTCATACTTAAAATTGTCGTTTTGTGTAATCGTATAAAGGACTCTGTTGATATATGGGAAATATATGAATATTAAATATACTATGGCTCTTGCTATACTTTCCTCAACATTCATTTCAATGTCAAAACATACCTATGAGCCAACAACAGCGTTTGATGATAGAAAAAGAGAAATAACACTAATAATACCTTGAAACGGGATGGTAAATAATAAATACATGTCGTAATGCCTGTGGTCGATGTTAGATTTGTATGCATTGTAATGTATACGAATTGAGAGTTTCTACCAGTAGTAATAAGACGAAGACGGGAACCACTGTTGCAAACCGTCTTTTAAGTTCTTAACTCCCATCGGTATACGATATACATAATATATGGAGAGATAGCATGCACAGTTTATGTGAACAATAACTAAATCGATAGAAAGAAAATTATATACTCTGTCACATAGTAAAAAAGGTATATCATGATTGTGTTACGTGAACTGCTCATGTTGTGTCCTCTAAATAATCACACAAATAAACCAATCCATGTCTTGTAGTTCCTAATATTTTGCTGATCAAATTGTACCTTTGAGTTGTTTGAACAATCGGAGACCAAGCATAAACTTTTGTATGGAAACAAAAGTGCTTAGAGCTTTATGCTTACATCATTACTTCTTTTATTTTTCGGTGTTACAGAGACAGACATTTGGTTGTTCGCGTGAATTGACTTGATCCAGTAACAACATTTTAAATGTTAACTTACCAATCATTATAGGTGTGTGTGAACTAAAGGTGTTAGGTAGGTAGTTCTTATATTGAGGCATACTTGTTTGCTTCGGGTTAACTAACAGTAACCTGGAATAATACTACAAGTGCCTAATTTATTTACATTACAAATGCTATGCTGAAAGCTTTAACAGAACAAATACTTCAATTTTGTCAGTAGTAAAGCAATCACGAATATTTAAGGTGCAAAAAAGTATTTACTAATACAAACACCTACACCATTAGAAGTGTTTCGCTAATAAAAAGTACAAAATATTATGCCATCAGTTAATTGGAGGAAACAATCAATTTTCGCAATAAAAATAAAAATGCTTCATATAGAATTCCATATTATGGACATTTACTGTTTTTGCAGGGAAGATGTGTCATTTTGTTCATTATGTGAGTTATAAATGGAATAATTACCACCTGTAGCTAACAAGGTAAATGTTCCGTGAAAAGTCTGGCAGATTAAAGTTGTCTCACAAAGACCATATTGTGTAAAATATGGGAAACCTTGGGACAAAGTCCCCCAACAGAGTTTCTTCAGAGCAAAATGGGAAAGTCAGAAGCCTTTTCCCTCCAACATCCGTACATCTCTTCGATTTTAAAGGTGCAAGTAAGTTTAGTGTAAGATTTTGTTAACGTGGATGTCATCCACGCAGTGTGTGGCAAACATATACATACACACACAAAACATACTATACAAGTGTATATAGTATATATTTTTTATTGCTTCCAACCTGATAAAAAATTAGAAGTCCAATTCATGTAATTGTATGTGCCTTGTATAATTGCAACTTGCGTATGGCACAATATACCAGAGTACTTACAGTAATTTTTTTTATGGTTTACCTTCATGGATTTTATATAAACTAATTTTCAGTAATTTAATTTTCAGCTACAAAGTTGTTTAATGGAGGAGGAGGCGGAGGAGGAGGAGGAGAAAAAAGAAATGGAGACTATCCAACAAGAACTAGCTTTCTTTCTGTCGGTGGTGGTCAAGGCAGAACGCAACAAGCCTGGACTACTAGTAGAGGTACTTTGTAAATATTGAAGCGTCAAAAGTGCGATAATATTACTCAAACCCGGAGAAAGTATTTTATACCGCAAAAGATGATATCGTGTTGTGTGGATTGTGTTTAAACAAATAATGAAATACTGCACTTGGTGGGTGGAAGTGGGACAGTGGGAGACTCATAAAATGGAAAGCTCGAAATATTTAATCAACTACTGAACTGATAGTGAGTGAGTAGTACAAAGTAGTAGTTGTAGTTCGTAATCTTGTAATTTCATTTTATTGATCGTCTGAGTAAGTACATTTATATAACGCGTGTGTGAGTACATTATTCTATTAAGAAATCCTTATAACCGCATGGATAAAATGTATGCTTTGAAATATCTGTAGTTATATCAGGTAATACAACTATATGAATACACACCAGCAATGCATATAAAAATAAACCATTCCAACATGTTATAATAAAGTAGCGCAAAAAAAGGTCAGAGTGTCATGAAAGAATTGACCAGTTGACCCCATTTTTGAACTTGACCTTCGCTGGGACCAAAAGATCATGAATTAAAAGTTTGGACGATTTCTGTTAGTCCGTACAGACAGACGGACGGACAGACGTATACACCATTGTTATAAAGTAGCTTAAGCGCTACTTAAAAATTAAAGGTCAAGATCATAATGTGAGACTTTTGTTAACGATTTTGCAATATTGAATGTTTGATGAATGTGAATAGTAGTCTGTATAGTTGTATACTAAATTAATAGAGTTGTAAATGCAGATAACCTGCATAATATCATTAAATTTGTAAGTAGGAACTAGGTACCTATACCCAAACACTTAAGCTGGTGTTTTCTTTCACCTACCACAAATTTTCATTTCTCCATTTCCATGTATAGTAAATAAGAAAACATTTTAAGTTCTACTTCTGTGTAGTACAATTGTATAAAACATAATGTCCACAGCAGCAGTATAAATCAATAATTTCTCCATTAATACATACCTACATACGAATCGTGTGGCACAATTTTCCTGAAAAAGGTGCATGAAATTGAGTCTTTGTGTAAACTGTTAATAGAGTAGTGTGTTATTGTAGTATGGAAATGTATAATATTTGCTTTAGTGCTAAAATAGCATTGTGAAATTTGACATGAGCGAACATTACAATAGTACTTATTGCACTCTATAATTTTAATTGTGAAGTTGTAGCTCAACGCTAACAATGAGCTATCTGACAAAAGAGACAGAATTACAAACTACATTTTGAGTGTCTGTTCTTTGTTACACTAAAATAAATATGTCATGTATTGTGCACGGCTTAAGCATGTGTACAATGTGCCAAAATGTCAATCCCATTGCATATTACTACCTACTCTTTTATTGTATTACTCGTATACATTCCTAATACGTAGATTACGTAACTATAACATATTCTGTACATACTAGTCGTCGTTAATCGTTCAATAAATATTCGATGAGGTTAGAACTAAAGTGTATTGAACCATTTTATACGCTTATTTTTCTATCTGCTGTACATGAAACATGACAACGCTTCATGCATGCTTTGGACTAATACAAATGTGCTATTTAATGTAGGCACCAGTGTCCACTATACCTGTCCCCTACTGAGTGTCCACTTATAGTATCCACTCAAATCAAAAAATCATCGGAGGAGATAATAATGTCCATATACTGATACTGCACATGAAAAACAACTATTTTCCAGTAAATAAGTAATTGAATCCCAGATACATCCCGTCGTTTTCGTCGTAAACACAACCTTAACCTAAGTAATGTGAAAAAATATTTTGCTAAGGTTAAGCTAACAGAATTTTCGCAAATTGATTTCATCCTGTGGATAATACTAATAAAAACATGATTTACTACTAACTGTTCTAACTACTTCATAACCGATAATTTTCTACGAGCGAATTTTTTCCTGTTTGCAACTATGGAAGTATCGATCTCTCCGTTAAGGGAATTTATTTGAAAAGCGGTAGTTCAGATAATACCGACTGTAATTTACTGTAGGTCTAGGTAGAGGTAGTAGTATAATTTCACTAATAGCCAAATCTGATTATAGCCTTATTAACAAAGCAAGCAAGCGTGAAATTCCAAGGTGGTCTTCATCAACATGATATCGTTTTTCTCATTCTTCTGATGCCACAATCATACATACACCAGGTATTGTACTTTTGAACTTACTACCGTATTTCCATTATGTATAACAAATAAAAGGTAAATGTACGACATGTGCCATACATCCGATCCGATGATGGGCGTACCTAGTATAGTTAGTAATGTACCTAATCTTATATTCGGTTTATTCTCATTCTCATGAATTATAAACATATGTGAAAGTAGCGAAGTAGAGAACAATAAATCCTGTAGGAATCCCTCCTGGTTGGTAATTCATATTTATCATCAAGTAATTCATCAGTTCTATTTGTTGTTGATTTCATTTATGAACTGCAATAATAAATGAGACTCCAGGTATACTTATATTTTATATAGGCATATTATGTGTATACATAAATATTACTCTAGTGCATATAGCAAATTTGCTTGCAAAATTTAATATCAATATATAATTTTTGACTGGTTATAACTGATGAAATGGCAAGAACACCTGTCTAACCCGCTTTAGTTTCGTTCTTTGTGTAAATACCACGAAAAAGTATCATAAATCGTAGTTAACGTTTCACATTCTTATTTCATATCTACATAGGTAGGTATGCCTTATATGCTTGAGACCTCATATTGTCATAAAGTGTAATGAAATGATAATAATGATAGAATGTGGTGGATATTTTATTGTTATACTTGACAGATTCATTGTGTGAAGGAACTTGAAGGAAGGATATAGTTTTACTAGAAGCGACAGGATATTGTAACAAAGACTTGAGCTGAAGAAACTTATGGAATTGGTTTAGAATTGCATATTTCATGTCTACGTCCCACACAACATTCTGCATGTGTTATAAGTGGAGTGGCACAATGAAAGACACATCGATTTCTTTACTTTATTCGAGTTGTAATTTTGTTAGTTGCTCGTTCTTAGTAGAATTACTTGGGGCTAAACAAACTTCGTTAGTGTAAAGTAGCATCGTGTTTTCTGAAGACATACAAATTTGTTCTTTTGTCACCTGAACGCGGCACACGTCACTCTTTTGTAGTACGTTATTTGAGAAAGGCCCTTGAAAACTGGAAAATAAACACTTTCTTCATAACAATGCGTTTGTGTGATTGTGACTCATAATTTCGATGTTCGGTTGCAGCAGTACTTTTACACTTCTCTTACAGGAAACTTCTGCTAGATGAGCTGGAAATAGTAATAACAGTCTTATAAACATAATTACCAATGCATGTGTTTTGAGCATAGTAAATTCTTCCCGTGTAATGTTCTGATGAGTCTGACTTACACAATGAAAAGAAGAAAATTAATTTAAATCACTGTCACTACCTGTCAGTCTATAAAACTGTAAGTTCCACTTCATTGGGAAGAAATATAGATACAACGCAATTAATTTTTAGTATAGCACTGTAAATACAATTTGATTAATTATGATAGATTCATTCCGCATTTTACATCAATTACCATTGAGTCTAATTGGAAATCTTGTTCTAGTAAATAACTGTTTGTTGATTTTGTTCCGATTTCGAAGTGGTTATATAGGAAAATACATCATGTGCCTACAGTGGGGTTTGAACTTCAAAGCAACGAAGGAATAAAGTGCTTTTGAGACTGAAACTTCAACATGGGAAATACTAGCAGGAGCATGAGCACACCTTCACCGACTACTCAACTGAATACAAACCAAATCGTTAGCTTACAACAGCGATTTAAAAGGAAATTGAATAATCAGCAGATTAATAATTCGAATGATGATACTGCAAATGTTTCCAGATTTGCAGGTAAGACGTGTTTCTTCCCTAAAACTTACGCGCAAACGTGCAATTGCCTTTACGAAGTTAACAGGAGTATCTTTATTGATCGTATTTTTAATGCATTATCATTAGAACATCATTTGGGAAAACTAAGCCCGGATCATTATCGACTGGGAAAACTTTTACTGCAACCATCACACTTGTTTGGGTGTCCAGAAGGACTAGAAACATTATGGTCTTGCTCAACTTTCATTTTCACAAGGAAAAGTGCACGTACGTGTTTTCATACAACTTCATTAACTTGACGGATATCATGAGTGAATGCATGCATAATATGTAAAATTTGCCTTTAGGAACGAGAGATGGGTTCGGTTTCCACGTAGAAATTGGTTTAATGGGGGATGAAGAAGAAGGAAAATTTGTTGCCTTCCAAAAATTGAAACCGAAAAGAAATTGGTTTAAGACTGATAATAAGGACGCTGGATTACCGGATGGTCCTATTGATGTTTTCGATGCTGAGACAGAGCGACAAGTTTTAGGAATTGTGCTTAATAAAAATTCATCTCTTACAGTGCCTTTATCCTTCCAGGTTCATAATAAGCTAATTTTTGTAAATGAATTTAAGTTTCATCTTAACATAAATAGAAATTAAAATATAGGGTTCAAAGATATTCTGTGTTCCGGGAGTGATTGGAGTCATTGTAGTCAAAGGGGACTGGACAACTTCATTCGAAATTAAAAATGTAAAGGATGAAGTAATATTGACAGCCGACAGATTTAACCGAATTTCTGGTGGCCTAGAATTTCAGGTAAAAAATACTACATTAAAATAATTATAGTTTCCATTACCTTATCCAGCAGGTATATTTTCCGCAGAGGATTGATATATATATATTGACTTTATTCTCAAAATTCTTATTTTAGATATCCTCTGTGAGCAAAGGAGACATAATTGTGTGCGTAGCCACATTAGTTAGACTTGAAGAATCAAAATTTATACTGAAAATTTATGCTCCTTTTCCACCCATAGTTAAAGCTTTACTTATATCATTTGTCACATTTCTGATGTACCTTTTAGCTCGATAATGCATAATGCTTATTATATGAAACATAATTTTATATACATCGATTAACAAATTTGGAAACTAATAAATGTTTGATACTTCATCCATGTACATATCTCATTTGTAGTATTATCATGTAACATATTAGGATATAGCATATTATATCCTGTGTAAAAGACAAATTACTAATCAATAATTTTGGAAGTAATTTTTAATTATGAATTTAAGTTTGTTAACCACGGTATAGGTATTTGAGTATTTGTGCATTTCCAAGAAGTATTAATCATTAATGCTCGTTTGGTTTTTTGCTGTTGCATATTATACGGTGGTAGTTTAATTTAAAGGAAATGTTTTATTATTATTAGTTTACTTAATTAGTAGGTTCAAAATCATTGAAAGTGTGTTACAGTTTTATTGCCAACAATATGCAAAGGTGCCTATTACAGAAAATCTATATAATCTTACTACAATTAACTTTAAGTGCAATGCAGTCACTCATTTGATTGCTAGTGGTTAAATTACATGGTATGCAGATTTCCTAACTGATAGTTAAGAAAATATCACAGCAAAATATATTCAAATTCCATAATATGCTTTTGCATTATTCAAAGAAGGTCGTAGGTGGCCACAACCTTTAATTTATAATACGCAACTAAATAAGTGGACAAAGGACGCGTGAAGGACTCTTACTGAAGTTCCTGCTGCTACTTACTATTATACGGAAATAGATTTTCCATCGATATTGATAAAAGCACTACCGTTTTTACTTCATTAAACTGTTCAATTGACAGTTGACACATTACTCACGATTTAGCTGCATTCGTGTATAGTGCATGAGAATTGCAACACAAACAAGCCGAAAAACTCAAAGAAGCAGAATTATAGGACTTCAAACTTAAAGACCGTAAGACTAACCTTTTAATTCTATAACATGCAAGGAACGAAAAATAGTAGGTATCTCAGTCTCCCCTGAATTCGCTGGAACCTGTCAAGGAAATGATATAAATTAAGTTACCATGTACATGTAAACTGTCCTTCGCTAGAAGTTGCCAAGAAATATTCTACACACACCCATACACACTCTCCAACAAAGCAATGTGGAAAAGTGGAGCACATGTACTGTGCACGTTTAGAATTTTGCCCGTTAAATGTAAAAAGTCAGTAGAAGGAATTAAGGACTTATATTTTATCACACAGTTTTATCACACAAGTTTACAACGTATATATACCAATGTGTATACTCTACATGCAAAATAGAGAATGTGTGTAAGCCTTTATTTACGTCTTTGTGATTTTACTTTAGTTTAGTCAAAATTACATTTTGATAAATATATAATACATTATCGTAATACTTCCAACCGAGAGACACGCTTAAAGCTGTTTACGTACTCTACATAATTGGAGATATAAATAAGAAAGCTTCTTCTTATTTATTGAAAACGTAATAGGTACCAATATTATGTGAAAACAATATTGTAAGTACTATATTGTAGTAAGACCAGGGCCAGGGCACTATAATGCATAAATTCGGTTTTTATTTATTTTATAACCTTAGCTAAACTGTGTACTTGACTCATCGATTCTAATTCATTCTTAATACATTTATATAATATGTATAACGAAACGACACTAACGTGAGCAGCTATGTAATGGAAAACAAAAGAATATTCTGGAATCGATAACTACAGCTACATTACCTCAATATATTTACATTTGTGCGACCATTACTATTCAAACAAATACACCCTATTGAACAAGCATAAAGTAAACTTGTTTATTCTCTGCTTTGGTTTCCTCGAAGAAAATAGTT
This sequence comes from Pogonognathellus flavescens, assembly GCA_019776165.1. Lineage (NCBI taxonomy): Eukaryota > Metazoa > Arthropoda > Collembola > Entomobryomorpha > Tomoceridae > Pogonognathellus > Pogonognathellus flavescens. Next base: position 41,073 of record JABASD010000719.1, on the reverse strand, counting down.
AGCAAGTTTCAATAAAAAGTAGAAGAAAAGTCTTTTATTGTCACTTGAAAGTTAAATTTTCATTTACTTTCAATAAACGTAAGGCAACTTGTACCTTATAACCATTTATTTATAGTAATTGTGAATTTAGCACTACAACTTGTTCACGAATTTTTGGAAATATATAGTATATGTAGTTCATGGAAATCCAAAAACCTTCACATCAACCTTGAATACTTCCATAGTGGCTTAATAATACTTTTTAGATGGTCATTCCATATAAATATAGTTATACAAATACAGACACTTACCTCGTCCATAGAAATCCGTAAACGGTGGAAAAAATACATAGTTTTCTGTTACCTTTCTTGCGTCAATCGTAAATGGAACATATGTAGTATGCACTAAGAGGTAGTATTAATATTACTATGAATATATTCACATAGGCCTAATTTTTCTATAAAGTAAAAGATATAAGAATATTCTGGACTAAAGTAGACACACAGTAAATCGCATAAAGAATCTGTCAGTTTTGCTGCATTGATAAACGTACGGTGAGAGTTAGATATAAATTGACACTCTTGAATGGGCTGTTGCTGTTGCAAAGGAAGTGCTTTGCCTCAACCAAAATATAAATACATACCTACCTCCAGAGGAGCATCCAACGTCAGTTTCGAAGGTATTAATTAACTGTTCCTTTATCAGACATTTTTTATTTACTTAGAAAGTATTTATGTAGTATTCTAAACAATTCATACCTTTAAATTCAAAAAATTGAATTACATTGCCCCAACAGACCAATATTCCAAAATCTTTGCCATTAAGATTATAACACTATTATTTTGTATTAACGTGATCATGAAATAATTTACATTGCAGCATGGTTACCTAATTTTTCGGGTCTTCAGCGCCCAAAGGGCTTTGACAGCCTTATGAAAATCAGGAATTTTACCCTCCGGAAAAATAATACAGGTACTAACAATATTATAAACTTCATCAACAGGAAGTGGTATAATATTGCATACACCACAATGAGGAAATACTATGAAATTGGTTTGAAGAAATTGGTATGCCATGATTATGGCATTTAGGAGGAGATAAATCTGTTTAAACATAGGAAATTTAAATATAGGTTTAAATATAGGAAACAATAGAAAAATCATATAACAGACAAAATTTCGTGTTTAATTTTTGAATTGTGTTGTAGGAGGATGTATAAGATTCGCAAAAAGCACTGAAATATTCTCAGAAGACAATTCTTCTGAAAAGCTTTTTAAGACATATCAAAACCCTACCTATTACTTTTGGCCTAGTAAATCTCCCGTACTAATTTATGATACTCAGGAAACGGAAGTGTTACGATTAGATTTCGAAGCCACTACTTCCTCTCCAGATTTCCAGGTATTGTAAAATTTTCCAGTTTAACCCAAATTGGAATACATGTATCCTTATCATATTGTAGTCCAACGAACTTATACTATTAAATTGAATATGACTCATGTGTTTATTTCGGTTTTCCTATCTATTATTAAATAATTGCAGATAGTGGAGGTCATAGCCTCTTCCGGTTTGATTGGGTCCGTTTGTCTTCGGCATATGACGGGAACAACAGCTTATGAAGTTAGAGACTCTTACAACCAGACTGTATTTAATGTGACTAGGAATTACAACCCAACAACTGGAATGGAATTTTTGGTTGGTAAAATTAAGCATACAATTACAGTTAGCAAAAACGTAAGTGTGATTGCAATTTAATTAGAATTGAACTATTTTTGGACACTCAGGTAACTACAACGGAAAGATGCATGCTAAATGCCGCTATTTGGCAAAGAGGGGACGATTTCATCGTGGAAGTGTGTAAACCATTGCCTCCCACAATTAAAGCTCTCCTTATCTGTCTTGCAATATGCGTTGTTAATTTTTCTCGCAGCTACTAACGTGATAACAAATAATGCCTTAACACATAGCTACAAGGTACTACAGTGTATAATAGTATAATCAATACGAATTAATAACTAATGTACTTAAAACCACAGCCTGAGTACAAGATATATATTTTTTATTTACATGTGCAATATACGTGGTGACAATCCTACAAAATAATTTACACTTATTTAATTAAGTACCATTAACCTTACCTGACACTTGCGATGTTTTCAGACAAGCTTAATATTAATGCCTTCCTAATGAAACATCCAACGAAATATGCACTTATAAATGCATTCATTGCCTGCAGAATTTAGCACTTATTCGTCGATATAATCAAATATAATATTTGTTCAGCAATAATGGTATTTATATGCAGTGATAATAGTATCATATCATACAGCAATATTAATGCACTCACTGCTTATATTGCATATCCTGATTTTGTGTACTTAAACTTAGTAAATACTTTTACCGATCTATTTACATTTAGAAAAGACAACACAGTTAATTAAGCTGTATGTAACAAATTCTGTGTTTTTCCATTGAAAGAAAATTACTCGTCTAATAATCAAAAACGAAATACGAAACCTACAAGCTTTTTGAATTGAAATGACATAACCACATGAATCATCATCTCAAATGATATAATATCACATTAAAAATTCATGGAAATATCTCAACAGTGTATCATTTGCCATTAAGTGAATAAATAAATCCGTTTCAAAATAAACCTGTTTTAATTTATCAACTATAAATTATTTAAACAAAAATATTTGCTATTCATACTCTGTACTGCACGGGAAGGGTATTCTTTGTATTTATTTTGTGATTTATTTGTATACCCAATTGTAAGTTAAGTTCATTGTGATACAGTAAAATGTTATTATGTGCTTAGATTCAAGATTAGTATGTGTAAATGTCCTAAGTATGGATCCTGTGATTCTCCTATATCTGGAAAATTGTATATAGATATGGAAATTGGTTATTAATGTTCATAATCACAGCCCCATCGAAGATTAGAATCACAATAGTGTCAATAGCATATATAATACATATTATTGTGTAAATATATTATGAACACCAGAACAGCAGTATTCCCCATTTTCATTCAATAGGCTTATATAGCACAACAATAATAAATTTCCTATTTCCTAGTATCACTATTAAATAAATAAATATTAATATAAGTATTACAAGAAGTACCTATGCTTTTGTATGCGTAAGCTAAGCTACGTAAATTTACAAGGATAATATACTAAATATTATCCTTGTGTGTCATTCATTATCACCAGATTCCATTACGTAGATAGTACTAGTAGATATATAACTTGAATGAATGATTTCAAGTTCAAGAAGTTAATGGTTGTAGCAATTTTGAAGTTGAATCGTATCGTAGTCATTAGAATCGTGGCAGGAGAAAATCGAGTGTCAATTTATACACGTAGAGATTTTGTTTAGACTACTTTGCCCTTTGCAAGCACAATGAACAAAGTCGTACCCACTTATCGCCTAAATTGCAGCGATGCAAAAAATAAGTTCATCAATGAAATGCTAACATCTGCAAGTAAGTGTAACACGTTTTAAATATTCCCTAATTACTTCTTTAACTTAAACAAGAGGTGTGCGAAATTTTTTGTGAATTTAAATAGATGATACATTCCCTGATATTTCTCTTGAAGAAAATCACGAAACAGTGGCAATTGATGTAGACTGTGAATCTCTTGTTTTCAATTCCATCTTTTTAACAGAGTCTGTTCAAGGTAAGGTTCAATAATTGTAAATGTTTGGAAATATTTTACTATTCATAATCTTTTTCCATACATAAGTCATTCATAAGCATAAATATTATCATCTTTAGAAAACGCTTACCTAATTAAGGATGATTCGGGAAGTGTCATCTTAATAGGACGAAAGAGTCAATGCGAAAAATTTATTGATTTGCAACTGGCTGCTACAGATAAAATTTTATTTCGTATCGACTTAGCAGATGAAACAAGTGGCTCTGCAAAGGTATATCTTATACTTGTGATTATTTATATATGTAGTTTTACATCCTATTTCGTATAAACCCTCAACGCTCATGTAAAATTGCGGCTATGAGATAATAATCATAATCTTTGCTTTAACCCGGAACAGCGCTATGACATATTGTCACCATTGTCAAGCCCGCTTGGTCATATAAGTCATCATTCTTCAATCAAGTTAATAAAATTCGACATTCGTGATGCGACGAAACGAGTAAACCTCACTGTGGAATCCGAACATTTCTTCAGTTCCGAGTTCCTGGTAAATTCTTTTTATTCTTGGTGGAAAGAGAAACAACTTACATATAAATTTGTTGCTGTATCACACGCACCTTGCTGTGTTAGTTATCACACATCTAGACATGGATTGTGGGTTCCGCAATGTTTAAGAACAAGTAACCAATGTTGATATATTATAATTGACCACGCAGGTAAAAGCCAACGATGGAGCGAAAACGGTTGCGTGCATAACGAAGAAATCAGGAAACATAGAGATGAAACTCCTTACAGCTTCTAAGGAACTGGAAGTTGTCTCTAAATTGGCATTAATCGCTCTTCTTATTATAATGGTAGGTTTTAAGTACAGTAGTTGTACATAACATGAGATAAATGCATTAGTTATTATTCATACTTTGAGGAATACGTAATATCATCGTTATTATTATTATTATATCATGCAATTAAAATTCTTCTTTTCGGGACTTGCAGCGAACTACAAATGAGTCTTTTGTTTAAGAAATGAGCAAGTTTGCAGCTTTGGTTTACACTTACGAGCGTGGTTGAGTATTCTCAAGACCAATTTTATTTCAGAATAGCCTACTTACCTGTAGTTTTGCAACAGTGACAACACAATACTATAATGACCATAAATAATTAAGTTAAGGATTATGTAATGGTTAAATAACTTGAGTGTTATTTTCTCATGTTGAAAACTGTATAAATTACGGTATGTGCTAATTTCTTGAATAAATGAATAATAAATCTATTTTCTGAAGACTTGTTTTAAATTCATGCAATACATTAGCATTTTGGAATGCCGAGTTGTCTAACTACGGCTGAGGGTAATCTGTCAATGTAGGCATTATGCAGTTAAAAGCAAGAAAGATGCTATTTATGTGGGTAAAGTGTAATGCATTCGCTTACAAATTATAATAATAAATCTTGGTTGCAAAAATTAAGAATTCAGGATTCTGCATGTAGTTAAATTTACACTCGGATAAACATAAGAAATACATAAAAATTCAAAAATTGTTTTACCTATCAGGATTAGGAAATCCAAAGAATATAAAAAAACTGTCGTTCGGTATAACTTTTGTATGAAACCTCCCTCCTCTGCATGCTATGGATAAAAATGTCTAAATAAAGTCAGAATGTAATTTTATTAATTTTCTGCGGTATAAATATTTCTTCCACTTTAAAAACTGTTGCTTTTGGCAGATTGTAAAGTAAGAATTCATTTCCTAATTTGTATGGTCTTACATTTGAGTATGCACAATAAATAAGACACTGACCTCAAGAATTGATTTTCATGCATTAACCTTAAGAGAATTTGTTCTTATGTTTACTTTGCTATCTTGCATAATGTATAGAGTATGGTGTACAGACTAAATAGACTTGCATATTATGCTCTGTAATTAAAAGCCCACACCTTGACTGTTGGCAAAGTTGGCGCACGCAAAACGAGAATCTGAACTATCTATATTACAGCTTTCAGTTTTTAATAAGTCTTTGTCAAGTTACGTGCATTTAGCTAACGTTACCTACGTTGGCATTTATCAGCATGATGAAAAGTCTCGCTGGACCTTTCACAGTCATAACAGAACAGCCTACTTGCATTACTAACCGAGGTAAAAAACTTATAATTTTACTATTTCTTAGTTCTACAATTTAGACTTAAAAAACTTCAACATTATAATATCCATTCGTTTCAAAAATATATGCAGATTCTCGCTGGAGATTTTTAGAGCCACCAGTTGCAGTATATCCTTTGTGGTGTGAAATGATAAATAGCTGCAACTTTTTTAATATAGAAAATAGTGAAAAAGGTGAGATTTCTATTTTTGCTGTCTTTAAGTTCATGAAATATTTCTTTACTCCATTGTATTCCCTTGTCAAAAAATTACTCAACAATTTTATTACAAATCTAGTAACTTGCTGTCGAGTTCATGGAGAATATGACGTAATGAACGAGAAAAAGGAGTTGCTGTTTAAAGGATCCTTGGAAAAAGACTGCTGTAGCTTCGTTAAGAAAGTGACGCTATCCATGTCGGGAAATACTTCTTCCATAGAAATTGACTATGAGCAAACGGGAATTTGTTCGTTTTATGAAAAAGTAATTAAACTTAACTGGAACTGATACTGCATAACACATTCTTTCCAAACTTTTTTAAATTGAACTTTTGACTGTATTAAATGTTTATATCATAACTTTTGCACATACACTTGTAGGACTTGATTCAAATTAATTCCCCAGAAGGAAACTCTATAGGATTTATTAGCAAACAAATATTCGCTATAATGGACACAGCGTACCTGGTTTGGGATACACATAACAGAGTTCGTTTCAGAATAGAACCAATTTTCCATTTAGCCAAAGGAAAAGAATATCAAGTATGTGTATGGAATATCTATACAGAAAGTTAATTTTTACATAATTTATTCGAACTTAATCAATAATCTCTATATTCTGTGGCTGCCTAAGCAAATAATTTATTCAAACTACTACACAAACTATATATGCTTTAATTATTATGTTAAAGTGGAAGCGCATACCTTATATGGTAATATAAGGTATGACCACTTCCACTGTCAAATCTTATGCTATAAATACATTTTACTTCTACAGGTTTTGGATAACAATGTTGTCGTTGCTCATATCTTCAGGAAAAGCTGTTGGAAATATGTAATGAGCACAGTTTCTGATTACCTTAGTGCTTTTGACAAGGCTAACTTAATTTGTCTCATAATTATAATGGTAAGAAGTCCAAGTAAATATTTTACATTCCTTCACATTCTTACTCAACCACAACGTGAACCAAAAAATGTTTACTATAGCTTTTGTGTATATAAAATATAGGATATTGACAGTTCTTAAGCAACTGTCAGTATACCATACCCCCGAGACCATACTGTGGAAATATGTGACCATAAACTTCGAATGGAAACCTGACATCTGTCAGCCAGTCTGTCACTGTCTTAATCGTTACGTTTGTTAAGCAATGTACTGAAATGCTAAAGAGGCTCTCCATAAAATTTACACAATCGTTTGACCAGTACTTTTCCTAATACCGTTATAATATTTAATGTACGTACTTAGTACTGAAAACATTTGATAATAAAATAATCATTTGTAATATTTTCTAACGTGATATGTATATTAATTACATGTCTCTAATATACTATTCTCATTTTAACACTATGAACTATGACTATATTATGTCTCTATGTCTCAAGTCTCAACGCATTGTGTCTAGGTATTTATTATTTTTATGCACGCATGTACCAAATACCAATATTTTTACCGCAAATATCCGTCATAAGCTAAGTGTGTTATTTTAAGACAAGAACATTAAATATTCGAGTAAATACCAGTTTTTATAGTTTAGTAAGCTATTGTAAGTAAGCATACACATAGTATTAGTGTAAATTAAGGCTTTGTTATCAAATTATGGTATGAATGATGACTCAATTCTTTCACACTGTGTCCTAATGTCACTGACTCATTTTTATCCAAGAGTACGGCCAAGAGATATCCAATAATTACAGCCCTCAGTACAAAGACATCCTCATTACTGACGATTACGGTTAAATACAACTATGTGCTATAACGTCAGTTTAAGAATGTATGCCAATTTTTTGCATAGTAAACTGTCTGTCCTTATGTCTCTAGTCGATAGTAAATAGTATATGTAAAAAAGTATTATGTATGTAGATACACATAGGCCATATACATATATGTATATCCCAACCTATGTATACTTGCTTGTTTTAATCAAAGCATTTTGGACATGTTGCACTAATCACAGTAATTGTAATTAAGTAGGTATAACCTATAGTCAGAAACCACAAACCTAAGTCGTCATTGTAAATTACGTTTCATTTGTGTGTGTTTTCCTGATGCGTTTGCATGGATTTAACTACATTATACTGAAAAGTAATTCAGAAACTATAATCGTAACGTAAACTGAAACGCGTTTAATTGTTATCCATTCCGAATGTCACATTATTTTATAATTCCGTTGTGCACCAATTTGCAAAGGTATTTCATTTAAAGCTTTTACATGAAGTACACCTATATGAAACGGTATTAGAAATTTCGTGAGTAATAGCAATAGACCTGGTTTCCAAATTATTATTCATTTTCACATTGTAAGAAACTTAATTCCTTCGCTGTGTTGCCTGTGAAATATAAATACAAGTGTGCTAGAGTAAAGGTGTGTGATTCATTATAAAATTTGAAAAATGGAAGGCCTTTCTTCGGGAAACCATTATAAAGGTGAGTCATTCCCGATTCCTCAATGCAATTTAAAGAGTATCAAGTTCAGGTATGAAACACCTGAACACAGAAAGGCAGAGTTCCAATTTCAAAGAATCTATTCGGTAAATTGCATCCTGCATGTAAATAAATGAAATATACTTGTGTTTTTAGATGACAGACCTTGTCCACCGGGTTTAGAATCGTTAAAAGCCCCTAACCTATTCATTGTGCAGCAGAACATTTGTGGTACGTAACTGTAAATATAATTTCAGACTTCTTTAGCAGCAAATGAAGTTCCAAAGAGTATGAGAAAATACTATCAGTATCAAATAGTAATTTGTTTCTTTTCATCCTTCAGGCGGATGGTTTCGTTCCAACAAAACTTATGAAATCAGAGACGACAAAAAACAGCTTTTATTCAAAGGAAATCAAGGATCTTCTGGTTGTTGTAGAAAATTTAACGATAAAGTAATTCTCACTAATTTAAGAAGACGGAAAATCATCCTATTAGAATTTGACAGTAGTGGGTATTGTGGAAAGGCTGCAGTAAGTCAACCAAACTCTCTTCTCTTTAGATACACAATGTATACATTCAAGAAGGAATTACACTAATAATTTGTAATGTAATTTAAAGGAAGCAACTATTTCGTCACCTATGGACATTCCTATAGGTCGTATTGTAAAATATGGAGGTGTCTACGCTCCTCCTTCATTTGAAATTGTCGACTCCGATGATCAAGTAATTTTTTCAGCCGAAGCTAAACAAAACGGTGGAGTAGGAGGAGGACTTGAATATCCAGTACGTGTTGAAAACATGTCACATTGTAGTTGTAGTATTATTATTGTTGCTAACATGTAATTTATATATGCAACAGATTGATACATAATTTGTGTGTTTATGAATCTTAGATAAAAACACCAAGCGGGTTGGTTGCTCATGTTGCAATGAAAAGTGGTCTCAATTTTGTCTTGAACACAGCAAGTCACATAACTCCGACTGAAAAAGCCATGCTATTAGGATTTATCATTGCTTTGGTAAGAAAATCAATGTAGTTATAATACTAAAAGTACCTAATTCAGTACCTAGATTTATGTGAATGTAATTCAAGTATATGTGACTAGAAGATATGTACATAATCATCATTAACTATTGTTTATTACCTGTAGACAATTTGCGTATTTAAACTGAATTAGAAATTTTATATTTTCAGGATATGCTTAAACATGGAAAACTTGCTGCAAAGAAAAATGAGTATGAATTCCCTGGTTGAATCTTGGGCATGAGAACATGAGAAAAACATTACCTAATATGAAAATCTGCTATACAAAACTTTTTTATACATCATATTGGTATAAGCACACGATTGTTCAATTAAGCTGGAACATGTGTGCTTACAACACAGTAACCTCGTGCGAATTAGCGTCACAGTGTAAATGGAAAGTTAGTTTGAGTTTTTGCAATTGAATGTAATGTAGACAGCGAAATGTATGTACAAAATAAATATTTTTACTGACAAATAATGTGAAAAACTAGCTATGTGGAAGGTTTTATTAGCTCTGGAGCTCCAGAAGTTTTCTTCGGTAATGTACGTCTCTTTTTGAATTCGTCCTCTTCGTATTCCTCCTCATCCTCTTCTTCAATATCCTCTTCTTCTTCTGGCAGGAATTCTGCCGACTCAGATAATTCATGGAGAATGTCTGTAGTAGAGTTATTGCTCTTTGTAGCAATTCGTGTGGTATTTTTGGAAACTTCTGTTACAACTTCAGAAGATGAATTTGAGTTGATTAGAGTTGATTGAGAAGCTGCAGATTCTGCAGATGACGGTGCGGCGGTTGATTGAGTAGGTGCAGTTGTCGGTGCGGCTGTTGAAGTTGTAGTAGTTGTTCCTGGAAAACCCACGACTTGGTTATACACAGAAATGATGCGATTACTCGTTTCTCGCGGAGCAAAACTAAATGCTCCATGGAAAATATCGTGAACATTTCCAGTAACGATTCCTTTAATGATTTTCGTTACAGACGAAACTACACGGGGAACATTTTCAAAAGGTCTTTCTTCCTCGTCCTGTCGAGGGACTATGTTAATTTCCTCCTGAAAACACATTATTGTTTAAGTTTTCCAATATATGAATTGTCATAACCATAATTTTGGAGAAATGTGAATACTTACTTCTATTATTACTTCGGTATCATTTTGGAATTTAATTTCTCCTCCTGGCAAACTTTTTGCACTTAATTGAAGCACAGAAAAAGACTAAAAATTCAAACCAAATATCTTTCGTTATTTACACACATAAGACTTGTCAATTCTTTGTATCTTTATCTTTAACCTATTCTCTATACTAAAGCTTAAAAATGTTTGTTTTAATAATTACATTACAAAAGGCAACAAATTTTTACCTGTATTGTGAATAATGTAAAAGAAATGCAAAATATTTTCCGAAACATTTTGTGAAGAAATAGAAGTTTATTAAATACCCTACGTTATTATGACCATTACCGTTAATGGAACCACCCACAAAGATTTACTTCTATTTAATGTTTTCTGCCTCTAATTAGTATGTAATGGCTATTTTTATTTCCTGCATAACTGTATATGAAACAACGTCAGATTGGCTTATTGGTGAAAAAGACAATGGAAACAAGAAATTATGATGTTATTTAATGGTAGAGGGAGAAAATAAAATGTAAACAGATGTTTTCGGCTCATTAATTCCAACTGTTTCAGCCATTTAGGTGAGAAATTAAATACTTTTGGGTCAGCTAACGCATACGCGTGTATATAAAGAAGAATTGACAAATATATTTTATCATACATATAATACCTAAGCATGAGTTAGTGTAGGTAGAGTAGGTACCCTATAAAAATTGGATGTTTGCAATTGCACACCTTGCATAGGAAGCCGTAGGTATGTATAAAAAGTAAATTCGTTTATCCTGATGCCCTGATTGATCCTTTACTAGATGGATATCATACACCAGGCTTATGACTTCAAATTCTTTTAATCTACTTTTCAAAAATAATTTATTCTTGTAATTGATCACCGTAATATGATAATGCGTAATAATGACAAATTAAGTTGATAAATAACATACTTATGTCACGCCTAATTATCTTCACATGCAATTAATGAAATGAGTATATAAGTAGGTATTAAATGAATAAGAAAACGCTTTTTACTGTATTCCCATAATGGACGAACACTTTATTAAAAATGATTTAGCAATGTGATACTCATTGACTCAGTACTGAGTATTTTTGTTAATTTATAATCTTAAACTAGCGTCATTATCGTCTTCTTCCTCTGCTTCAGTCGTAGCAACGGATGCGACTGTAGCTTTAGTGGCTGCGGTGGGTGGCACAGTTGATACGGGTGGAGGAAGACCAACTACGGAATTGTAAACAGTATTGATTCCATAACTAACATTTCTAGGGGCAAAGCTGAAAGCTCCATGTAAAATGTCATTGATACTTCCTGTCAACAACCCATTGAAAATTTTCGTTACACCTGAAATGAAAAAATTATAATTTATTTCTGCACTTCTTCAACACAGGTTTATTGCAAGTCAAGATTACATATTTGTACATGTAAATCTATATATCATTTATGACCTGGAATGATAGCAGGGATTTCGGGTCTCACTGTTGTTTCATCGTCTTCCTCATCTTGCTTTCCTTGAATTTTTCGTCTCAGTAGTAACTTTTCTTGAGCTTGTGCAACTGCAGCAGCAGGTCCATCGACTCTCAACCGACTCAGAGACTGAATTTAATTAAAATTACTTTATATACAGATTGTTGTGAATTTGGAATTGATTGTAGCTTGTATACAAATATATTTTAGCAGTCAACTTACAACCCTTGTCAAATCATCATCGTCTTCGTCTGGCTGGAGAACATTTAACTACACACATATGAACTTATTAATTTTGCTACCTTACATTGCGTATAGAGAACAAACGGTTTTTAATATTTTATGTGAAGTAATTATTTCCATACCTCATTATTGTCATTGTCATTATCGTCTTGGTCAGGATTCAGTCGGTACAGTCTTAATGTTTTGGGGCAAACTAGTACCAAAGAAACCTAAAGATTTTATACCATGCATTATTGATTAGTAACATTGAAATTAATTAAAGATTATATTATGATGCAATTTTTCCCTGCAAAATTTTCTAACCTAAGCTATTTGTAAGTAGAGTCCTATCTACATCGCATACGACATGCTTACCTGTAAGATAAATAATGCTGTCACAATTTTAGTACACAAAGACATATTTATGGAAATATAAATTAAGTATAAACTATGTAGGTAATGAATTTAATTGATCTAGATAGTGTAAGTTCACACTGCTGCTAATTTTAGTGGGTAAATAGAACACTACCGGTTGTTGAGAATGAACTAAAATAAAAGTAATTTCATTTGCCCCCGTGGACAATTAATCATTTAATGTAATATTCTTCAATATTTTCAAGATCATTATTGTAGTAAAGACTTTGCAGAGAATTACCATTATCACACAGGTGTTATTCTCATCATCGACAATTCATGGAAAGGACATTCAACCTACAATTCCAGATATTATCTGCATGTTCCATTCTGAAATGGACCATTGTCTTCAATATGGGAGCATTGCTAATGAATTAACCTAGCTTTTAATTTCCTTCCCTGGCTCATCATATAAATAATACAATAAAATCCTCCTTAGAACACAAACCATAGAACTTGATGTACACACATTGTCATAGATTTATATAGATACACATTTTCAGTTTTCTACTTCTTCCACAGTATTTTAGATTTGGCTTGCATTATTCTTGCATTAGTATTGTCTAAGTAGGCACTTATACAAAATTATACCTTCTGCATACTTTTATACTGTAATACTTATGGAAACGAATTGGATTACATTGCAGTACATTATGATCTGTAGTATATATCCAACTTCAAAACGATAGGGCTTAGAATTAACCATGGTTGTTTATTCTATATGTATTTATGAGTTATTTGCATGAAAACTATATAGTACAGTGTAAGAAAGCTATTCACTCTTAAACGTTACTATTATGTGTACTTTTTTACCTTAGTTAGCTTTGTATAATTTACGGAAAGGTCTCAACATAGCTTAAAGTGTCATTTCATTTATGAATTATTCTGTGTAATTCACGAAGAAAATGTATATTATGTACCTTATTTGTTATAAAATATCAATGCCCTATCGATTTCCTTATATTATCCCCAAATACATAAATACATCTATGTAAACACCAGATAAGGAAGTCTAAACCCCAAGGGTAAACAAACCATTTCTGTAGGTAGATGGACAGAATAATTATGCTTAGATTCTAAATACCATACTTATTATATTATACCTATTGTCTATATACCTGCATGTATATAAAGTAAGCTTTTTGATTGCTATTGCACTTTGTATGTTTGATGTATGCCTCACTTGTTTGTAGTAAAGTGTTAAGGCGTAATATAATAAATGCCCTGAAGTGATTCATTGTAAAAAATGACTAGGTGCATCTACATGTACTACGTAAGGTGTTATAGGGTGTTGTATGCACAGGTGAGCGATTCACATGGGTAAGTTTGTTTATGTTTTACTACGGACTGCAGTATTGAATGTTTTAGCACTATACAGGCTCAACTTTCGCTAAAAGATTATCCAACTTCACGGCTGTGTCTGCTGCGATGTTTACATTCAATTTCAATTGTCCTGGAAAGTGTAGTTGACCTGTTGACGTTTCTGTGAAATTATAATCGGTTCATTATTAGGAATATTTCATGATGTGAATATAACGAGTATACCTACAAACTACTCTTATTTTTAAGCTGTTGTATATTAATTTTAACAGTATCTTAAGATTAGTTTTTACTAAATTCGTAAATGTGAATCATATTTATTTTGTAACGTGATGTACAATTCCTGTGGATTCGACGAATTCACACCAAACACAAACTCAGGACTCCAGCTTCCGTTCAGTGTAAGTAGGAATTTCCAACCTAGCTATATTTTATATCTACATATCATATAAGTTACGTATTTTATAGGTAACTAGAAAAAGGTAATTAAAAGTCATAATATGGCAAAGTTTCATCATTAACATTCCGTCCTTTTGTATCGTCTTACGTCATTCCAGCTGCAATTATTATAAATTTTATTTGTGTTTGTGATAATGGTAATTTACATATTATGGTGATGATGTTGGGAAATATAAACCAAACACTTCTTTCCTCAGAAATGATTGACAATTTGCAATGCAATGGTTTTGTGAGTTTTACAAGAACACATACACCAACGCATACATTATTAGTAGCTGCGAGTCTGTGAACAACATTTACAATGTAAATATACTCAGCTCTAAGCGTTAAGCTTTGCAAATGGAATTTACAATTTACATTTTCATTCTTCCATTGTATAGGTAAACATATTTGTCTCATCTTCTACTACGTAGTGGTATCATATATCAGTATTTCATCTAACTTTCTACGTAGTGATATTTCATATAATTGTAATTCTCTTTGCCTCATATGATTGGTTATTTTTAGTGACATAAGTGTCTTTGCAACAATATTGTTGAAAAAGTTTTTGTTTATTGATCATCCATTGCAACCAGTCACCAACCACAAACATCAGGATCAACTAACGCTCCAAATCGTACTCATGCATTGTTTATTGCTATCACGTAAATGAGTATGCATTATCATATCTACGTTTCATACATGCATACACAGTCCTCTAAGCCCTATAAATCTACTAACTATTATCGTTGACGGCTTCGTTTATATAAAGTAACTGTGTTTACAATATAGTTGTGTTTACTGATAAGTTTAATCTGTGACTACGAGTATTCACATTCAATAAGCCAATTAGGCACAACAAAAATCAATTCAGGAGAAGCCACAGTTAATTGTAAAAGTATGTGCGAACAAAATTAAATCAAATAGACACAGGAGAAAATTATACACGTAACAATTTCACAAAAGTATTTTTTTGGTTTTATTACTTTTTTAACCCATGTGTCCGATTTAACATCATCGGACAGAAGGAATCTGTAAAACTGATCTGACAAATTAAAAGAAGTATCAATAAAACTTGTTCATTTTTATTTTAGTTCGGCCAAATGTTTCCTCAAAGTTCAGTTGTGGTGGACATGCAGCCTATTTCCATGCCCTTGCAGACAATCTCTGGAGGTAACTCGTTACTCTATTTTCTCGTGTGCGAATACAATTCACAATCACGAACTACTATAGTAGACAAATGATCACTATGTACGTAAAGTGTTATAAGTAGGAACATAAACTATTTCATCACATGCTACGTTCTTTCGTAACTATTTCTATGTATAGAATAAATAGCATAAATAAATGCGACAATTAAGCTATTAAACAAATCACGTATACAAAAACCTCATAATAACTCAATTCGCTAAAATAATTTATCTCATTTACATACAGGCACTTCCGTCGAAAAAGATTTTGCTTTTTTATTTCCGGTTTCGTTTCTGAAGGCTCGTGTATCAGGTAAAATGATTTTAGTTATTTATATGGTACAAAATTAGAATGAGAAAATTAATTTAATTAAACATTAATGCCTGTAAATATTAGGGTGCTTTATCTCTACTATGTCATCCGTAATATGTATACAATTATTATTATGACACAATGTAAAAACTTTAAATTACTAAAGTTTCAGAAGAAGCATCGTACGATTGTTGCAGTGCGTCTAGCCAAACGTACGTATTTCTTGACCAGGAAAGAAATCTAATTTTTCAAATGGTCGAGGATTTAACTAGCAAATCCGGGTTGCTACACACGCTTCGAAATTCTAGAAATGAAGTTATTGGCCAAGCCAGATTAGAAATGGAAGAATCAAGTTGTTGCTCTTCGTATTCATATTCGGTGAGAAACAGTGAACTCAGTGACCTGCAAATTATATAATATGCACAAAAAACTTACATATGAATAATCGTAGTATAGCTTTATAGTAAAGCATTTATGGATAAATGCAACAAATTATTACGAATGTCATGTTGTTTTTTAGATTGAGAAGCAAACTATTCATGTCACATCTTCGGGTGGATATTCGTTGGGTACAATTGTAATGCATAAGACTTGTCACTATGAAATAAAAAATGGAATGGGAGAAACCATTATGGAACTGAAACCGAAGAGTCGTTTTCTTAGTAAAACAACTTACCCTGTAAGAAATCAAAATTATGTTTAATAGCATACTCGTGTGAACTTGTCTTGCAACAAATTGTTTGAAGTTTAAATGTTGAAAACCACACACTCAACCCATAAAACGCAAAACCTGGCATACCTACACTTAAATTTTTTAAATGTAATTGATTGCTTTAAATATGTATTCTGTATAGCATGACTGTCTTGTTTATAATTTCAGTTAACTTCTAATGATGTGATTGTGGCCAATGCAGTCCATGGAGCTCGATCAACGTCAATGCAAATGCCAAAGGATTTTAGTCCCATTGTTAAAGTATTAATGGCTGTGTTATTAGCTTGGCTGGTAAGTTTGATTTTGACATTGAACTTGAATTGCAAAGGTGTCATTCAACTGGTTCAACCCAGTTTGACGAATGAATGTCTTTTATATTCATGGTATATTAATACTTGTATTGTACTTAATATGAAAATTTTATTTTGTTAATCCTAGAATATATTAAAGCGAATTGAAGAATCGAGAGCTGCTGCAGATTGAGATTAGTAAATGGATAAATTAGGTAGGCATGTGCATTAAATCGTATGCATATTAGCTATTTTGCTATTTAAACTTCAGTAACCTGATGCGACGTTTTCGCATAGTAATGTATCTGTACTTCTAATTCTAATGTTCATTGCGAAATGATTTTAAGTTATCAAGTGATTTTTATTAACAATCATATGAATTTGTACAACAATTCCGATTAATATACATACGTACCTATAATATATACAGAGTAGGTGCTAGACAGGTATAGTATCTAGATGTGTCCATGTATTTATCATGTACTTTAATTTATAATAAATCATCTTCTGATTGATGTTTTTATATACTTTACAATTTGAGTATTCTCTCCAGATACACGATAATATACATTTTAAATTGGTGTCTCAGGGTTTGTAACCCTCTCATTTCAAGTCATACAATTGTGCTATTTCTTATTCATAATTTTCATGGGTAGTTATTGAAATGTTCACATTTTTAGTAAACTGATAAAATTGCCAAACTAATGGGATTGGTAATAACTAAAGTAAATTATTGAAATTGTACAGCAAATGAATGTATCAATCGTAGTTTTGTATGAGCCTGCTTGTAATGATCATTTTCATATTATTATGAAAATGATATGTGTATGTGGTTTTATAAGGGTATGTGGTTACCATGCTTTTGTATTTAAAGTGTATTTCAGTATAATAAATTAACTCTATAACAAACAATTTTGAAGTCGACATTTTTTTCAAAAGAGCTGAAAAACTCTAACCGCATCTTGAAATATCCTGCATCAATTTCTTGCTAAAAGGTATATCAAAGAATAGAATTGCTTTTAGTAAAAAAATCATCATACAATAATTTGTGAATATAGCTGTGTTTAAAAACAGTAAATTGACATCATTTAGCGTCTACGAAGATGTCTTCTCAGAATTCTCCAGCTTCTAAGTATCGAGGGAGCATAAAATCATCGTATGGAAAAGTAGTCACTTCTAGCAATAGTTGTGAACAGAGTCGCTTGCCATTGCCAACAGTGAATAAGCAAGAGTTTTCAACTCAGAATATGATCCGTGAAGAGCCGGGAGCGGCATCAGTAAGCCGTGAAGAACACTCAGAGATTGCCTCTTGGGTTGAAATATTCCCAACGACCAAATCAAAGAAAAATCTCAGCCGGGATTTCTCTGACGGAGTTCTTTTGGCTGAACTGATTCACTACTATTTTCCGAAATTCGTGGAACTTCATAACTACGTTCCAGCCAGTTCTGCCAAATCAAAGAAAAACAATTGGGTTCATTTAAACCGAAAAGTATTTCCTAAATTGGGAATGACTCTTTGCGAGACAATCATCGACAATGTGATTCAAGCCAAAGCTGGTGCTGTGGAAAAAGTTTTGCTGGAAGTGAAGAAGAGAATTGACGCAATGCAAACAGAGAAAGAAGCAGCTGCCGCACGTGCTGCTATGATCGGTCAAGGTGGAGATGGCTGTAAGGATGACGAGCTTATTGATGTCGTTTGTCAAGCTCACATGGGAAATCCTCCTAAGTTCTTGATACACTCAGGATACAAATATGTTCAGGAGATCGTGTTAGATGACAAAATCAAAGCCTTGACTGATACCAGTGGTAAGGTCAAAGAGCTGGAAAGTAAAAATCGGAGATTAGAAACGCTGGTTGGGCTCAAGGAGCAAAGACTTGAGGATTTAACGTTGCAGCTTCATCGCATGAAAATCGAGTATGAGACGAAATGTTCTCAGGATGGAAATGGAGCTAAACCTAACCGTCTCCCATGGAATGGCTTCATTTAATTTCTCCACAATCTAAGTTTATTTGTAAAAACTGCCCACTTACAGGTAGTGTCCATACTATGCTTTTATACCCATCTTCATTTATGTTGCAAATTGTTTTTTCGATAGTTTGTTTAATTGTGTGCAAATACTATAATATTTTAGGTCTGCACTTGCATGATAAATTACGTGAAAAAGAATTCGGTCGCTTCAAGTTCAAAATTCTTCTTCCTTCCTGAAGATCATACCGAATTTCCTTTCAAATCAGTGAGAAATAAGTTCATGACCCTTTCTTTTCTATGATATTTTAATATTACTGTACTTCATGAGAATATTGTTAAACAAAAATGCTGTTCGTGGCGCAGCAAGTAATAAATAGTAATGAGCTGAATGGAAATCGATTTTTTCTTTATCCGTTTCCTAGTTTGCACCTGTGCCGTAGTGTAGACAAGTCTCGTGAGCGAAGCAATAAAGCTTCAAAGAAGATTAACACTTCATCGCATTATTCACAGTTCTTCCCTCCTGCGTGTTTAATCATTTAGACCAATAATACTTTTAAACAACCCATAATCATACCTTTTCATATTTCATATCAAAAGAGAAAACTGGATTGTCAGAGTCAAACATAAAGGTTATTTGCGTTCATGAGGCAATTTCCTGGCAAAAATTATAATTTTTTCTTGGTTAAGCTCTTTCCTATAGATTCCTAACACACCTTCTACACCTTATATTTTATCGACTTCAGAATACTATGTGTGCATAAATGGATTAGAGTTCTGTACAATGGCAAGACTATGCTGTAAAGAAATTATTATGCTGTATAAAAATATAGAGGCACATTATTTCTTGCCTTTTCATTTCACCGTACTCAAGTTGACTCCCGAAAGTCGAGTGAACCATAACGAGTAAATACAAAAGTAGTATAAAGTATAAGACAAAAACTTCTAGTAGACTCGTCTCTGTTTTACATGTGCATAATATTACTGGACGTATTTACTAAAGTACCTCTATACAATTTATTTTGATCGTATACAACAGTTTTGTTGTAAAGTGCTCTTGGTGGAATAGAGGAAGTTTGTAGTTTTAGTTTGGAGCAGGAGTAGAGGGAAATAATATATAGAAAGTCTATGCAAACACTGTTCCAGTCACTCACATTCCCAGATCTTATTGATCCCATGGGCTTTGCTACCTTTCTTCTAGCAAGTAATGTAAGTAACAAGCAAACCATACATGGAAATAATGTAATATGCTTTATCGCCCATCGCAGATGCTCTCCTCACTTTAGGAATACGAATGGGAAGAGATATATTTTAGTAGCTGCTGCAAAAGCGAGGACCGAACGAGAATTATATAACATATAGCTGCATAAAACTTACACACACATACGCATACTACATACAAACACATACATGTTACATACAGAGTCTCACACAAGCCAGCAATCTACCAACAAAGTAACGTAAACTTGAAGATAAGGTAACATAGTGCTAGAATAGAACAGGACAGGACACAAATGTCTAGAACCATTTCTTCTCTTCTTGAGCTAAAAATAGAATGGGAAGGACTTCTCTTCATGTCAGGCTTCGTGGTACAGTACAGTACACCCACCCTGAAGTTGTCGGCTCCAAGACTAGTCAGCATTTCTAATGGTGAACTCAAGAGCTGAATAATATTGTTACAGCTGCTATACTGTACACAGAGCAATAAGAACATTTTCTAAAACCTATAATTTAAAATTCCTTTTGAAACAGTCTTTTTAAAGTTTGTAATTTCTTTAGCTGGTATATGTAAGAGATTTTCATTAGTTGAAATGAAAGCTCTCATTCAGAAAGAATTATGTAAATTGGACCTTTATACTATGGAACTCCGAATTATTTCACGGAATTATTCAGTAGGTTTGTAGAAACAAACTTCTTTAAATTTTTAGGCATAGAGGAGGTGTAGATATAGTATATCTGTGTAGGTGTACCTCTGTCTGTGCATGACTGGTGAATACTTTTGTGAAGACAGTGAAGAAAAGGATTTTGTAAAGTGTGTCAGAGTTTTCTTCTTCATTACCAGAGTTTACGTTTTATTATCAAAGTTTTGCCTGCAATTCATGAAACACAATAAGGAGCGGGTGTTTATACTGCAGAGCAACATATACATTTCGACTTTGACAGTTTCATAGTTGTCAGTGCCAGGAGGCAAGAGAAATCATGGAATTTGGCTCCCTTCGAACTAAATCGCGTAGTCAGCAGCAGCAAGCTCAACAGCAAAAGTCTCGCAGCACGAGAACATTTTCTACGTCAAATCTATCATGTATCTCCTGCAATTCTACCACATTAGGAAGAAAATCCTTGTGTGTGACTTTACCCAGGGATTTCGGGTGTGAAATCGGTTTGGATGGGAGAATTCTTCATGTCATCAAAGGAAAACCTGCTCATGCATCTGGAGTGGTGCAAGTGGGAGATTACGTTCGAGTTTATGACAGAATCCTAAAGGAAGATTCATCGCTCAAGAACAGAAGTTCTGGAACTGCTAGTATTAGTAGGAAAGATAATGTCACACTCCATGTTACTTATGGTGTTTTGCAAGTTGACTCCCGTCCTGCGTGTCCCCTCATTATAGAAATAGGCAACAGGTAAAGAAAAAACAAACGTATTAACAAATGTTTTTATAGAGTTCAGACAAGTTTCCTTCCTTTCTGGTGCATGATAGCCCTATTCAAATCATATTTCACGGACTGAATGCTCAATTGTATTATTTTTCCCTAGGAGCAATACATCTTTAGGAATAGCTTTAACTGATGCTGCAGAAAACAAAATAAGAATATCTTCTGTACAGCCCGGTTCTTTAGCTGATCGCTGCGGGTTTCTGAAACCCGGAGATGTTCTAACTTCAGTCCATATCAGTTCTAAAGAAACGGTGCCATGTTCTCCTTACTATACTTCGTATCAAATTGCACAAATTTTAAGAAAACTTGCTTTGCAAAGTCCTTCAATTACTTTGACAATTTTCCCATTTAGTGAAGATATGCATCAAAGTTTAACATCAGAAACATCAGGCTCCGGCTCAACGTTGACCTTAATGGATCATGAGCAGAGAACTTATTTCAACACATTTGACCGAAGAAATCGTAGAGAATTGGAAAGACTTGGAGACAATCGTCGTGAAGAAAGTCAAGAAGAGGATGATCATTGTGTCTTAACGTTGTGCCTTTGGAAAGATCGGTTATATGAAGACTGGGGCTTTAGTCTCGTAGATCAAAATGAAAATGGCGATGATACGGAGACAGAAGAAGAAGGTTCGGCTAAAGCTTCAGATTTTTTATTGAAATTAAGAAAAATGAAAAATCGAATACGAGGGTCCTTTGTGTATGAAATAAGAAGAGGAGGACCGGCATTTTTGGCAGGTCTTAAACCAGGAGATAGAATCTTACAGGTAAGATTTTCTTTAAGATCTACTAATCACTATAAATCTATCAATATAAATGTTTGTGTATGTATCAATTGTACATACCAATATAATAATAAATAGATCTACATGTACATATGTGTTACAAACATAAAACTGTTTTTAGGACTTCAATTTGCATACGTGCCTATATTATTATCTCTATTACCTATCTCTGCATATATGTAATGTGGGACGGAGAGACATCCAGTTTATATACGTTTAATACATCAGCGAACTTACAAGATTACAACACATAAAATGTAGTCATAAAGGAAAATAATTTTTGTCTCATGTCTCCTCAATGGGCTGGGAGTGACATAATAATAAATATGGCATTGTTTGTTCTAGTACTCTTAAAAATATCCCGTCAGATTTGACATTATTTCATGTTTTTTGGTACCTACATTTTTTAATGTTAAAAAACAACATGAAATGTAGTCAAATTGACATTAATATATGTGCATACTATTGCATTTCGCCTATTTTGCCTGTAAAATAACAATTGACAGTAGTAAAAAACCAAATTAATAACAACTGATGAGCCATTAGAGCTAATAGTATTTCAAAATCTACATTATTTAATGAATTTATGTGCATAGATCAATGACAGAGATGTGTCTCACCTGGAAAGTACCATTCTAGTACCGATCTTAGCATCCCTGGATGATGCACTCAATCTCGTCATATCAAGACCTCGCAATTCAACAGAATGAATGTAGACTTCAATATATACAAATAGTTCGTGAGTGTATCCTATACCAGTCAAAATATTAGGTAATTAAATCTTTGTTAATAAGAATCGAGGGTGCTTGTTACCTTGTTTAGGTATGTTATGTAACGTTGTATGAATAGAGCATGAGCTTTTACATACTCTTAGAACTAAAAGCAATATATCTATAACCGTGCGTCCTTGAAATGACAATCCAAAAATTATGTTGATTTGTATAAACTACATGTTTAGAATCGTCCAAGAAGGGTTGAAAGCAAAATCATTTACATGAAAACTGATTTTAGCAGCAGTGAGAAGTCTGAGCAATATTAGTGTATATGTAATAGGTACGTACTAATATGTAATAACGAATAATAGAACAGAAAAACAGCAGTCTACAAATGAACACCTACAACGATAGTAGTAATTGATACCTGGTTAATTTTAGACAAAAGCCACGCCAACATCTGCCTAAGTATGCAGAATCCAGAATTGAAAACATAATTAATATGTACTGTAGTTAAGTACTCAAGTTAATTTTAAACTCATTTTAAATTACCATGTCCGTGTCTTGTCTTTTTATAGTTTGTATAAAGATCTGAGTCTAACTCAGAAGGATTCGCATTGTAATGTAATATTATTGTTGCATTTTGTATGTCAACTAGAATCGTGGGTATTCTGTTGATCTCCTGAAACTAAGTCTATTAAATAATTGGAACGAAGCAGTATAATATTTCAATAATGCAAACCACCAAATTGTTTAACTTCAAAAGCATGGCAGGTATAGTGACTGAATGACTGAGGAAGTTCAAGTAATTTTTACATTGAATGATCATTTCCAAATCTTGAAGCAAATCTTGTTCCTTTATTCATAAAATTAAGCAATAGAAACATGGAGCGAAGAACGAAGACAAAATTTAATTATGATCGGGACTTCCAAGAAAACCATGCACTGAAATTGTGTAGATCTCAAATGGTTAAGGCGAGGAAAATAAAATGAAACACGCAATACTAATATAAAGCATAAATTACTTTATTTAATTGCTATTCCTGCATGAGACAAAGTGGGAAAGGGTATGTATTCTAACGAACTGTTATGTAAACTACAATAAAATTAACAGAAGAAACGAAAGTGTATTTGAAAACATGACTTATTCTGAAGTAATATAGTGACCTTAGAAGTTAGGAATAGTAAATGTCTATTTAGTGAGACTAACCTCGGAGGATCACACAATTACGCATAATAATGTTTCGTCCTGTATAGTCTGTACTCTTAAGCAAACAATTGACCTTTGCATTACAATTATCATAAGTAATATACACATCCGTAATGATCAATTATTAATGGCTGGGTATACCATTATTGGTGCAAACACATCAGGATTTGAACATGCGACAATGCTAATTAGCTTATTGCTAGTTGTATAGCGAAACAAACTTCAGCAGAATGCATGATAACGTTAATATCAGTTTTCCATGGGATCTTATCAGTTTTATAGTTACGTAATTATATTAGTGTTGCATTGGTGTGTGTCAAGTTTAAGAAAATAAGTTATTCAATCAGTGAGAAAAATGTAACATTTGTGGAATTGACCCCAGTAAGATCAAATTAGAGTTACATCACACACAGTTGACAAAATTTGTAACCCTAGTGCAAAATTTCACCCAGACTCCTAGAAATTATTCTTAATTGCCGAACGTCGATTGATGGAGGTTTACACCACCACCATGGACCCCACCCAATTGGGAAATAGCAGTAATACATCTCTCTCAACTGAGCTTGGGAAATTCGAATCTGGAAATATAGCTTGGGTGTTGGCTAGCACAGCTTTAGTATGGCTCATGTAAGTTTTGAAACGATTTTAATTATTAAAAAATGATTGCGGTTATTATTTGGGGAAACATCTTTAAAGTTCAATATTTCTGATTATTTCATAATTATAGGATACCAGGACTCGGTTACTTTTACAGTGGTCTGTCTTCGACAAAAAATGCACTCTCGTTGATTATGCTAAGTTGCTGGTCCATTGCAGTCGTTAGCATTCAGGCATGTACAAAATCATTCATTTTGCTTTACTACACATATATGTAAGAAGATACAGATACCTTTCAAAATTCAGGTAGAGAAATCTCAAGGTGTTAGTAATTTCATGTGGTTCATGTAGAGTATTGTGATGTTTTGTGCAGGTAGGTATTTTAGCAGCCATATAGGTTATAGTCATATTATTAGAAATTGATAGTTTACCTATTGTTTCTAATTTCAGTGGTTTCTGTTTGGATATTCGATAACATTTAGCAAGAAAGCTAATTTCTTCATAGGCAACTTTGATAATGCATTTCTAAGTGGAGTTTTGGGAGATGCGTCCATCGGGAGTGATAAAATACCCGACTTGGCGTTTTGTGTGTATCAAGCAATGTTCGCCGCCATCACACCCGCTCTTGTGGTGGGTGCTGCGGCAGAAAGTGAGTCAATCTCACAAAACTTAATTCCTAAACATAATACTAAATGGATAACCAATGTAATTAAACCATGGTTTAATTACATTGCGGGTAACACTATTTAAATTGACATTTCTGTGTGTTTAAAGGAGGAAGATTTTTTCCAACTGTGGTTTTCATATTCTTGTGGTCCACGTTTGTATACGATTTTATTGCATGTTGGACATGGAACCCAAGTGGATGGTCTAACAAAATGGGAGGTTTGGATTTCGCTGGAGGAACACCAGTTCATATCAGTAAGACTACTTTAATTAAACAAAAACTCTACCTACATTGTTTCATAATGATTTTCGTTTCTAGGTTCTGGAGCTGCAGCACTTGCTTTTGCGATAGTACTTGGCCACCGAAGTAAAAATGGCGAAAATGACTCACCTCCCCACAACATGTCGAATGTGACTTTAGGTACTGCGTTGTTGTGGTTTGGGTGGTTTGGATTCAACGGGGGTTCGGCTTTAGCGGGAACTGTTAGAGCTACAATGGCTATTGTGGTCTCAAATTTAGCAGCCTCTTCAGGAGGAATCACTTGGGCTCTTATGGATTATTATCGTGAAAAACATTTCTCTGCTGTAGGATTTTGTACAGGAGCTATTACAGGGCTTGTTTGCATTACTCCAGGCTCTGGATTTGTTGCCCCAGCTTCCAGTATTGTTTTCGGTGTTGTAGGAGCATTCATATGCAATATTTGTGTAGGGCTCAATTTGAATAAGTTGCTAGGTTGTGATGATGCCCTTGATGTTTTTGCTGTTCATGGTATAGGAGGTTTTGTTGGCAACATTCTCACGGGGATTTTTGCCGATAAAAAAATCGCTGCTTTAGATGGAACAAATATTGATGGTGGCTGGATTAACGGAAATTGGATCCAAGTTGCTTACCAGTTAGCTGATTCAATGGCAGGTCTTACATGGTCCTTCTGCATTACATACATTATTCTGTTTTTAATGAATAAAATTCCAGGTCTCAACTTGAGAGTTTCATCATCAGTTGAAAAATCTGGGTTAGATAAAGCTGAACTGGGAGCTCATTGTTACTATTACGTAGAGAATATGAAATCCAGTGAAATGTATGCCATTAGGTCACCTAAATCTGTGGAAACTATAGAGTCTACTGTAGACATCAGAGATCAGCCCAATACATCATCGGTCAATAACATTGAAGCGACTGCTTCAACTTCTTCTGCGAGTACACATTAAGATTGCATTGGCAGGAAAATGTTTGTATGTTATAAATTATATCATCTGCATTAATTTTATCAGTCTCAATTCTCTCAATAAACAATCTTCCTAACTTGCCTCGTGCTTCTATATGTAGTAATATACGTTTATGTTGTGTGTGTGTGTCAGCACTTTGTATGTATCAAATATTCACACCTACCATGTATGTATCAAATATTCATGCTTACTTTTTGCTTGCTTTCAATTTAAAAATTAGGTAATACACTAATTAAACGCAATTATCTATATATAATTGACGCCTAATCGTTAATGTCTTTTACTCAGATCAGTAGTATGCGTTGGAGTATAGGTACCAATGTACTACATGAATGAACTAGTATTTCAGCAGATATTTTATGTTTGTGAGCGAGAGTGAAGCATGTTATGTTTAACATGTCTTTAACATGTTCAAATATAAAAAATTCAAATCAATGTACATTAGAGAGATAAGCGATGCCATACTTGTATATTGCAATTTTGTATTACATAATATTAGAAAGAATCTAGGTAATGCTTATACGTACAAATTAATAAAATTATTATAATATTTTGAAATAATTTTTAAAGAACTTAACACGAAGTTATATAGTACCTATTCTTAATAATTCATATTAACAGAAGTGCGTAATCTACAAGTTAAGATAATTTAACATTATATAACATAATTATTATACTTATATAAATAGATTTATAACAAGAACTATGAACTGCATTTGCTGTGTAATACATTACAGAATTTTTATTTACATACATCAATAATTTACAAAATGAAGTTTGTCAAAATGATGACCACCTAATAATAGAAGTGAGACTATTCAAGCTTAGATAATTTGTAACAGGTAAATCACCTTTTGTATACTTTCGTGTAAAGGCATTTCAGAATTAAATTACATGGATTATTTTTGGTAGTTTTCCTTCGAATCACACAATTTCATCACAACTTCAACCCAAGATTTCAAACTCTTCATCGTCCACATCGCTTTTATTTTTTCCTAGGGAGGATGTACTCGAAGAACTACCCAAGGAATGAACTGAAGATGCACTAGATTTGTGAGATAATAAACCACTTGCTCCTAATGAAGTAAAACCTAATGAAGAACTTAATTTATTTGGGCTGATTGACGAAACATTAGAAGAGGGCAAAGTCATTGAAGACCAGTCGTGAGGTCGTCGATCACAAATTTCAAACAGGGGTAAAGGTGTCAATAAAAATCTTTCGTTTAACTTCACACACACTGTATCAAAATCCTGTTCAGATTTGCAATAGAAACACACTGCTATAGATGGGTCCATTGCACTAAACGGCATTCTGCCAGGTTTATTAATGTGATACGTTTCGTCGGCTGACTTTTCTGTTTCGTACTTTTTGGAAGCGACAGTCACTGATTGCTGTACCGTATGAGGATCCAAATATAAAACTTCGTTATCTGAAAATTTAATAATGTCAGCAGTCAGCATTACATTTACTAATATTCTTATTGACATTTCAACAATCTTGAGTCTGAGTAAATCATGTTTAAGAACCCACCTGCATATCCAATAAAATAAAGGGCATGGTTTGGTCGCCCTCCAATTACTCCCACTGTTTGAGGAATTTCAAAAGCCGCTTTCATGCCAGGTACATACGATGGATTTAGATCCGATAGTCCAAGTCGCAAAGGAACCACTAGAAGAAGCGGTTTCCATTTAGGATCCACCCTGTGAATACAAAAAAACTTATGTTTAGTAATTATATCATAACGCATAGCGTATATAGTATTTTTGTTTTTCCACAATACAATGAGATGAGATTTATGTTGTAGAAAAAAAAGAAGAATACTTATAAAAAATTGTATCGAAATATTTTAGTGGTCTAAACGGGCAAATCTGCAATGAGTTGAGAAATAAGTGTAATATTATGGTGATTATGGTCTAGTATCAAACCTGGGAGTGTTAATTGAATACAAGGACGGCACAGATTCCGATTGATGAAATCCCATATTCAACGGAGAGAGACATGCACGCTTAACTTCAGATTTAATTATTGTAGAGTCCATAGCTATATAAATTTGTAGATCGACTGAAGACGAATCACTAGACATTAGTTTTTTCAAGGCTTGAGCGACAGTATTAGGACCAAGCCAAGATCCCACTGGTTTTCCTAATGAAGCACCACTTTGAGCTACTTGATGAAGTGACAGAGGAGCTGAACGAATATCAGCAAACAATGATACTATTTTTAAGTACACCGGATCTTGTGTGTCCGGTTCCCAGTGCCAATCTGGACCTAAAACCACAATAAGAATGTCAATATTAAACACAACGCTATGGTGGGGAACAATTCTGTGTATTCTTCTTTGGTACAACTTACCAAGATGTCTGAGAAGAAGAGTTTTGGCCAAAACCATCTGTCCAGCACGAACCATACAACCCCATCCTTTGTCTGATGTTAAATTAGAGTCTCCCACGCTTGGAAAGTTTTTTCTGTACGTTATCCACATACAAGTGGCAACACAACGACGAAGTTCGTCAATATCTAAAATAGAAATTAAAAATATGTAAGATTTGAATAGGAATTTGCTATCAGATTTGGAAATTACTTGAGAAACTATACTTACCATAATGTGTTGAATAAGATCGACCAAACATCCATACAGGTGAGTCACATGTTGGAAAATCGGATTCTGGAGACAAGTAGTTGTCAAAAACTAAATCCATTTTCAGACGAATCTTTCTTTTGACACGGTTCAGAACCTCTACTGCATTATTATCCTGTTGCATACGAATTGGTAATACAAAATTGAATATATTGACTAAATGGATAGTAGGAGATACTATCAAAGTGAAGAAGAATTCAATACAACACACAGATAGTATTTTTATTGCCACGGAAAATTTTGATCCTCCTGATAGTATAAAATAATAGACAAAAGAAAGAGTCAGTTTGTTAAACACCTTTTCAATCTACGTTTTTCCTTCAGAATCATGATAGTCTCTTTTAAAGTGACAAAGTTTTTATTAGAACTTACTCATTAGATAAGACCAACCAGCTGTATATCTTTGGAAAGTCTGCTTGACATTGCTTTCCAATCCAACCAAAGGTTAGCACATTGAATTTCACATTTGAAACAAGCTCTATATTAGGTTGATAATATCTGCAATAACAAAACAGAAAACAAACTAAATGTTAGCTCAATCGATCACTAATCCACCATTTAATTGCGCCTTAATCCGCATTAAATTGTCTATTGCAAATTAAATCTTACACACACACACTACACAGATGATAAAACTGATAAGTATAATAACATTATTATTACAATTAATTGTGTATGAAAACAAAAAATTACTTACAATTTACAAACTGGCGGAACTGACTGAAAAATATTCTTCTGACGATTCACTAATCCGATAATATTGATGTATTTTCACATTACAGTAAAATGTAAATCCAATTTATTGAAAAGACAGTTCAAAGTGTCATTTAATCTAACAACAAATACTATTGTTACAACGATAATTACAATAATGGTCAACTTAAAACATTTAGCCTAATTATTGTGTGTGCAGTTTGTGCAGCGTGTTTGTGTTGTGCCCATTCTATCCATACGATGAGTTGATAAATACGAACAGCAGTCTGCAGACTCACACACAGAATTACTTACACAGAATAATATTATGTGTATGTCCCTGTCCTTCTTCTCTTCCCTATGTATACGTATCTTGCTCTATGCATGTAACAATTTTATAAAACTGGCATAGCTTTACTGCTTAAGCTAGTTTTACTTTAGTCTATACACTTCTCTACTTATAATACAGCTTTGCTTAGTTAGCTTAACACTTTTAGAACTATATATGACTAGTATGTGTGCAATTTTAGTTGGTTCATATAAATAGGAGTGGAAAAGAAAACAGCTTTTAGCTTTAGTTTTATATGCGTAAAGAAATTGCTTAACTAAACGTTGATATTATATGCAGTAGTATTTATACAGACAAACAAGTTGTACCAATTGTGCTGATCAAAATGTACTTCGACAGACTTGCATTATCTTTTTACTTTATTACTATTACACACACAATTTATGCAGAATCCATATGGAGTATAGAGTACTGCTATATAAAACATAATGACTAAATGTATGTATATATAACTAATTATGTGGATAGCAAAGTGAATGCTGTTAATTTTGTGGACGAACTTTTTCAACAATGCTTATTGCTTTATGGTATATATTTTGTACGAAATGAGAAGGTTAGTGTCACAACAAAAGCTTTGTAAACTCTTTTAAGCTAGTCAAAATATTTGTTTATTGTTTTGTTCCAAGTTTATTTGCACTAATTCTATATCTAATCACCTTAATGGTAATTTCTTTGATAAGCTTTGCAAATAAAATATAGTATTATTATAGGAAATATGTTAATAACCTTAATTATTTATGTGTACATCTTTGTAAGCATGCTTAGGCTGAAGCTTCTGTAACCTTTAGATTTGGTGAGTGTATAGGGAATACATAGTTACTTTGATTTATTTGGATATTGTTTTATAAAAATGTTCTCAGCATATTTTAGTGTATATGGAATGAACTGTGTAGATATGTAAAGTGTAACAAAGGAGTATGCCAATGATATATTAGAGTAGCTTTATTTCTTGTTAGAATTCTCAACAAAGAAGCAGGTCTCGAGTCTCAAGCTTGATAAACAGAAAATTATAATAATACTAACTGTTGAATGGATTAAGTGCTAGTTACTTCTCTCTCTCTCTCTCTCTTCTGAATGCAATCTAAATGCAAGTGTCAGGATACTAGATGCAATTAATATGCAAATAACATTGAAAACAAAATAATATCTTTCCAATTCAAGGCAGTGACCGGTTTTATTTCTAATGTTAGTTACACCAATATTTAAAACATATTTATACCCTTGTTTGATATACTGGAAAGTTAATATAGTAATTCATAATTACTTAAATGCTTATACATAACAATATAGATGTACGCACCGGATTAGTACCTATTACAAGTTTAGAATAAGCAGCAGGTGTTACCCACGTAGTATGCAAAAGTTAGAGCAGCTTTTGAGAATTAGTTATAGTTCAACATAGTAATTCAAACACAAAAACTCCAATTAAGAAGTTCAAGTTTATCAAGAATTATATAATATATGAATTGGAAAACGCAATTGGAGAGTTTTAGAGATACCGTACAAATTGTAGTAGTATTTCATATTATATCTGCTTTCATAAAGCTATTGTACGCAAAGGCATTTCTGTATTCATCTTAATATCACTATAACATGTAACAAGAAACAGCATCCCTAATATATGGAATGAGTTATTCATTGATTTCAGTTGACAGTACCAACGGCCAGCACAATACAGATTGAATCATTGATATTACTAACCAAAACCATTAATCATACAATATTAAACAAGCTATCATGAAACAAACACATTTTTCAAATATAAGGATTTCTTACAACACACGTTGTAACTAAATATTTATTTTGACTTTTAATGCAGGGAACATAATAATTTAATATTTATTGCAATTTGCATAGTTTGAGATAGTTGCTAGAAAAGTGGTCATACGTAGATAGATTACTAAGTGTGACAGTCTCAAAGTGGGCAATTTATCTTTATGCTATGGAAAAATCTACGAAAAATTCAATACCACACAGTTTTAAAGGAAATCTGTTGGCCGAAGATACATAGTTAACTCAGGTAGCAACATAAGTAGCATATTAAATAAAGCTTTGAATCATAAATCTGAAATTCGGACTTATCCACTACATTAATTTTGCCTACTAAACGTAGAAAATATCACTAACGAGGTGGAAGATGGCTTGTAGAGACTTTGAATAATACAAGGTGTATTGAGGACAGATTGTGGTTACCAGATGGTATTGTTTACTTGTTTGCTACGAGTATTTCCCTAAGCTTTTCAGCGTTGGCCCCCGAAAACTCAGCCACCTATAATTCCAGAAAGTCATACATATAAGTTCAAGTTCACAAATCAACTTTAGTCTACATTTAAATGATATTTCACAAATTATGATATTACCTTTTCGCCTTTTTTAATGAACAAGAAAGTCGGCATACATGAGATACCGTACTCTGAAGCAACCTCTTCAACTTCGTCGACATCTACCTTCAGGAAGATAACATCTGTATACTGTGAGGCCATTTCTTCCAGCTTAGGAGCAATCATTTTACATGGACCACACCTTATTAAATAAATATATTAATCATTTAATCAGGCCAATCGGTTAATTCATATCTTTTATTTATACGATTTTTGAATTAGTGTACGTTTATTTATTCATTTTTCACTTACCATGTAGCATAAAAATCAACAACGACCAGCTTCGTCCCAGCCTCCTTCAACTGGTTATCATAGTCATCCTATAAAACAAAAAATACGTTACTATATATTTAGTACCTATTTTCATTTCTAATTTATTCAGTTACTGATGATTATCATAGTACAAGTAAATATGAAAATTCATTAAACCAGGAACTCATTTTTACCTAATTTGTAGGTGTTAAAACATTAATATACAAAATCAAGCAAGACCTACTTGTCAAACTAGTTCATTTATTTATAAACTAGTTCCATCTTTTTACTTTTTAACTTCCACTTTTGCATGCGCTACAATTTTACATACCTAATTAAATTAATGATAAAATATTATATCATATACAGTGATTTGATTTATCCTCATTATTCGTAAAGAGTTCTTGTTACTGCCTTAAAGCACAATTATTGTTTTATGCATAGGTTACATTACATATTATATCGACATTATATAACTCTTATTTCTAATTTATCTTTGTCAAATGCATTCTTACACCACATCTACTTATCCTAAACAGTAATTAATTAATCCTCTGAGATTATATTAATACTTTTCACTCAAGCAATAAATATTTCCTGGTAGTGAATATTACTCGTATTCGTATTACAACGCTGTCGCTGTCGTCAGAGTATATGCCAAATGCTACTTTTTTCCCTATACATACGAGTGCGACACACGCGCCTAAATTACACCAAGACGTCAATGAATGACACCATTATTCGGCTTTCCCCGGGTACACGTATCATTCTTTCGATCGATATTATCGGAACAAGTGAAGGCTCATAGTAATTTCATATCTCAAAATGCTTGACTCCATACGGTCTAACAAACCATTCAAGGAGAAAGTAAAATATGCATAGCTTGCTATCTAGTTTTAGTTCACTTGCTCAATTTACGACCACTCTGCATTAAAATGTATTTTATTGTCAAGTCTTCTATTACCACCAGGAATAATTAATTGTTCTCACCACACTTTCCCGACATGGATATTTACTGTATGCATACTGCCATATAACTGTCACCAGTACAGCTTATATCACAAACAGATAGTAAAAACAAATAAAACTAATAATGGTAAAGCATTCGTAAAGCATACATAGTGTAAGTGTAAGTAGCAGTTTTAAATAACTGTATCGGTAATAGGTACCTCTACCTATAGTACCTAAGCACATAATTCATTACATATCGTAACCATTCATTTGATGAAGGGCTCACTATTTCTGATTAGTCAATATATAGCTTTAACAATTATTTTGCATGCATTACTAATAATAGTAATAATCCATTGTAAAACCCAAAGGGAAAAAAATAAAATATAATAATCTCCTTGCAGTAGTCCACACAAAACATGCTCTAATAAATTTAATGCCTATAATTTTCCATAAGGATAAAATGAAGAAATTAGGTATGTAAAATCCTTGTAATTATAAGTTGTTATGCATCAAGAGGTATATAATACAATCAATAGTACTTGAAGTGCTATCTGATCGCGATCACTAATACTTCACATTTTTCATACAAAATTGAAAAGTTGGAGATGTTACAATTAAAATTAAATTGCTTGTCAGCATTATAAATGTGGAGCACATTAGAAAAGATAGTATTACAAAGTTACGTGTATAAATTATACATTACATAATTTACCTCACATCTTTCTATTTGTAATTTCACGATTACCAAGAAATGAAGAATAGAATGCGATGAGTATACTCTTCTTATACATGACATGAATGACTTCATCACTATTTCATGTGTTTAAATTATAAAATAGCCCCTAGTCATACTTATAAAGGTTACAAGTGAATGTACAGTATCGACATGGCACTCATACAGAATACATGTCACACTCACATTGATATTATGCATAGCCAAGGTACTTTCGGATACAATATTCATATTCATGTTTTAGGTGCTCTTGCTTTTGCTGTCTGCTGATGTCATACACATTTATAGTGTTCAAATTGCGTTTCACTAACAAATGATCGCCGCATTGCATATATAATATACTTTCTCATAGAAGATAGATAAAGGAAACCATCACGGTAATTAGCTAACCCTTAAAAATATTAGTTCAACTCACGACAACACATCATAGATCCCAGAACTGAATTTTAAGCTGATAATATGAACTAATACTATGTAAATGAAAACCAGAGGTGGAACGGCAATTTAAGGAGTAATTTTTGCATCAGTGTTATGAATAATTACATAAGACTACTAAAACCTATTTAAAATAATATCATCAATATCATAGATTTGCTTTAACGAAGGAGATAGACTCAGGTCAGCCGTAAGCTCAGAAAAATGTATACTTTGGTTAGTGTGACTGACTGATATATAAAGATAGAATAAGGATAATATGATATTTGGACATCACTAGTGCTAGTGATTCACACTACAAACTAATGCTGTCAGATAAGCATCTACACTAAAAAAATATCCTAAAAATATGTATTTCTATCTCTATATACACTACACTTACTATACTATACAAGTGTATAGTAAAATAAAACAATATCCACACACATCAAGTAGTAAAGCGCTTACATGTAATACTTGTTACTGTATCATATAAGATCAGTTCTAATCTTATGCAATGGGCGCATAAGACGTAATGCGGTACATGCATGCAGTTTTAACTAAACTTAAGTAGTCTTTTGTCTTCGTTAACGTCATCCAAAGTCACATAATATGACATTTCAACCGACAGACTATGACTACATGCGAAAGAATCTAAAACCGTCATTGTACATTCAGTACATTGTGAAGACACGCAATCCTTTGCTTAAGATACTGTTCATTTTTGTTATTTTTAATTGATTCTCAAGCTTTGAGACTGTCTCTTGAGATTTAAAAACAACGTAACTTTGCATACCCAGGTAAGTAAAAACATCGGTCAGCTATGGAAATGGAACGTTTGTCTTACCAATAATGTCTAGTAATGTTTTTGTAATTCTTATCGTGCAAATGCGAAATATTTGCTACCTTACAACACTATGATAATTTGGCAAATCTATATTCTCATTTATACTTTATACTTACGTTTCATTGCAGTAGAAAGGGTTTTACGCAATGGCAATACATAAAACAATTGCAAGCAATCATGAGTTCATTATAGAGTGTGTAGTCAATAATATTATGCTCTAAAGATATACGTTAGTGGGCCTTTCAGAAAACCTTCCCACTACTCTACTCAACTGAAAGTAACCTACCCAATTTCCATTATTTACCTAATTAATGATTTCTAGCTGCGCTTGGCATGGAAAATCGATTGAATTTACTTCTGTATCTTT
Source organism: Pogonognathellus flavescens (assembly GCA_019776165.1). Lineage (NCBI taxonomy): Eukaryota > Metazoa > Arthropoda > Collembola > Entomobryomorpha > Tomoceridae > Pogonognathellus > Pogonognathellus flavescens. The sequence continues at coordinate 4,683 of JABASD010000719.1, read as the reverse complement.
CTACTATACACTTACTTAAAGGTCTGTGGATGGAAAATACATTATTCTGTTCAGCTTACAGAAAAATTCATCTAATCCCTTCCACTTGCAGTACTTAGAGACAGAAACTTTTTATTCAACTATTACTATTCAACCCAATCTAAATTATGAACTTTTATCAATCAATTATAAAAAATTAAACTGCAATTTTGTAGTCTCCTGTTGGGTTGGGTGTATGTGTACAGTGTACCTATTTACGTACATTAACAACTAAACTTAATAGCTGTAACAAAAACCAATCAAAACGACACACATCAAGGTGATACGCATACATACGTTAAATTAAAACTATCTACACAAATTAGAATAAACTACAGATGTTACATAGTTTAAAAATGTACTAAATATGTAAAACATACCTTGCTCTCAACGTGATGAATTAGTGACGACATGTCGACTTTGTAATTATTGTGTTTGGACGAGGACTGATCACCAGCACCGGCTGAAAGAATATAAACTTCTGCTGGACTCTTAGCCGCTTTGGCTCTACCACAACAGTAGCAATTCCCCAGCTTGACAAAATATACGAACTCCTCTTGTGAATGCTCTTACGGGAAAGAGAATCGCCCCTTAAGCGCCCACAAAAAGCAGTACCTGAAAGTATTGCACAATATAGATATAACTATAACATAAGGAGAGACATCTGAGTGTATTCTACACTATGACTTCTTACTCGTATTGCACTAAAATTGGGATAGGGATGGGTTTGAACTCTCCAAATCTCCCATCTGATATAAGAATACTAAAAGTCATCATCTTGTCGAACGTAATAGGCAAAAATAAACTACTAAGCTCATTTATTTTGTAGTAAACTAAATATCACTACAACTCACTTTCTTAAATCACGAGTGACAAATAAATAACACTTAAAATGCTCTAGAAAACACCAAAACACTTATAAAGCACTGTAATCTTTAGATAGCTAAGCTTAAGCTTATAAAACTATTATCATAGGCACATAGACAGTACACACTCACAATGAGGTTTAGTATAAAATCAAAATTGTTATACATTTGTCAATAAATCATAATGAATCTAATAATTATTAGCCCAACAAATTATAAAAGCAAGCTATTACCGTAAAGTGTATGCGTTATTGACGAAGCGATTTAATTTGAGCAACTTCTGGTGCAATTAGATGACAACCTCATCCTTCTCCAGTTTAATCCGAAGTTGTGACGCTGTCAGTTGATGTATTTAATAGAACTTTATATGAAATAGACTTAAACCCTACAGAAAAGACAACGATTTTATTAGTCCATAAAAATGCTCAAAGTGCCATTACAGTGATTTTATGTAAATCTTATAGTTTAAGAACAAAACAAAAACAGGAGAAATAAAACAATTACCTTAGAAACATTTTCATATATTTTATCTGGAACCTGGAAGGAGATCACTGAAAAATAATTTCCTCTACTTTACCAATGATGGCTTTTCAACACCAAGCTGGAACTGCTATGGAATGCCTAAGTGTAAGTCTGCATAAGTCCAGAAAAAAATAATAGTTTTAAATTAAGTAAGTAAGTAAATTATATTTGTTTTTCTGTAATACTGAACAAACAGATTCCGATTACGCTTCACAAAGAACCCGGAAGCGACACAGAAGGGCGAGAAGTTTTAAAATGCGGGTTTAAAATCGGAGGTGGCATCGATCAAGACTTTCGTCGTTCCCCACATGGTTATACTGACAATGGTGTATACGTTACTGATGTTGCCAATGGGTCTCCTGCTGATAAAGCAGGGTTAAAAATGCACGACAAAATACTTCAGTGTAACGGATATGATTTTACAATGGTTACGCATAAAAAAGCTGTTGATTACATTAAGAAACATCCAGTGCTGAATCTTTTAATTGCAAGAAAAGGTGTTACGTCTACATAAAAAGATTCTCACATCGTCACATCCAACAAGATGTACCTTAAGGCTGACAATTTTGCGATTATTGCAACGAAAAACAACGAGAGGACACCAATAATTACCGATACTCTTTTGACACAATTACGAGCACTTCACATCTACACCATCAAAATGCATGAAATGTGACATACAAAATATGTGTAGGTATATATAGGAATACATTTTTTTGTAGATAACACAATTAACCTACTAATAATACATTATTATGTGCCCCGAATTAACATTATTTATAACTTCTGAATTTAGAACCATGGTTTGTAATAGTAGGCAAGCATGTAATTATGATAATTTTCCAGTCATATTACATTTGGTATTATGGGTCCAAATCAGCCTTATATAACATAGCATTTATTTGCTTGTGAGTAACGTGTACTGTACTATTCATTTTGTAATTTTAACTGTAATTCAGATATAAGTTTTTGTGTAACATATCTATATTTCATGTTTAATGTTTACCATAACCGTAACTGATGGTCTACTTAAGTAATGTTATGTATGTAGGTTAAGTCGAATAAAAGTGGTTCACCGAATTGGAGAAGAGGTTGCATTTAGAAGAACTCCTTGCCAAGAAATTTTTCCAGTAACTACAATACAGTCAGTTTCTCGACTTTGACTTTCCATTTCCTAACGGAATGGAATGGTGGTTCCAGTGATGTAATAGTAACAGTGGTAGCTTAATCTTGGTATGGAATGGAAACAGCCATTATTGGCCAAAAAAGCTACATTACAGGCTTTCGAAATCCTTAATCCAAAGCATTTCCGCAAAAACAATGGTAATTTTTACAAATTTATTTTTGATAATTTACAGTTAACTTAATTGTATTGAAATATCTGTAAATACATTTAGCAAGGACGTTCAAAAAGAAAAAGAAAATTCACATTTGTATTCAAATTAACGTAAAGAACTAACATACATGCAATAGTGTTGATAGTAGATTTGATAAAATTGACCATGGAAATTTTATTGGTAATAAAGTTCAAGATTCATTCCATCGTGGATTTCATCTGAAAATAATAAAAACAGAAGTCTGAACATTTTTTTCATTTCTTTACATTCTACATCTTAAACCAGATCAATTGTTCATTATTCAGTTAGGTTACTACATAATAAACGTTTTAGGATTTTTGTAAGTATATAATGTAAACTGTGTCATTTTACTTACAGTCTTCCAGTTTAATATGGTCCTTGAATATTGTGTACCACTGAAACAAAAAAAAAACAGTTTAATTCCAGTCTATTTATTCTTCATTACTTGCAAGTAAGTCACTTGACATTTGATGCAGATGGAGGAATTGGCATAAATCATCGGTCTCATCAAATATCAAATCATGAATCAAGGAACAGCGTCTTGTTTTAAGACAATGTTGGACGCTGATCCATGACGAGGACTTAACACCTCAGCCAAGCAAAGTATTCTTTCATCTTTTACAACGCAATTGTATTTATAATTAAATTCGAAGTTGTACCTTTTTTAAAACGATTTTATCAGCCCTCGTTCCCGTTTGTGCGGCAATCAGTTTCTTGAGATCCCCGATGGTATCATCTCCATTACATTTAACTCGGACTTTCTTTCCTAACCGATCGTTGCAGGTAATTTCCAACATATCTGTTAACTCCACTCCACCAGCACCACTGAATTAAAAGACAACCAACTAAACAAACTTTAAAATACAGTCAACAGTTGCCTACAACCTACAAAAGTTTACCAGTCACCAATTCAAAATAACACAATTCAGTCAGTAAAACAGTGGATCCAAATGATGTTAAAAATAATCACATGTTTCTATTTATCAACAGCTTGCAATTTATAATATTTTACTGAGTTAACTGAGTTTTAATCTTAAACTTTGATTTTTATTGAAGTGACAAAGTTGTTTGTAATTGCAATGTTTTGGTTGTCTGAGTCTGACACAGTCAACAGTCTGGAATCGCCACATTTAAATATTGCGGCTTCTGAATGTCTGGATTCCTATTGCACGAACGGCACGAAGATGTCACTGCTACTTGGAAAAGAAACCTGAGACTTGTTGAAATCATCATTTAGAATCAATAGCGAAAATAACTTTATGGGAATGTTTTGTCTGTCTGTCTATGTACATATCTTATCTAGGTAGGTTTTAGAGGAAAAATAGACCCCGTACCCGCAGAACCCACAAAAGTTGGACAGAATAATGAATAATAATCCACTCACAATCGATAAAAATCCGCCCTTAACTCAAATTCAGAAAGCTCTTCAATTGATTTGATTACTTTAATAGAGACTTAATAAAGCAAATGGTCGTATTTAGATATTGTATCATTGACGAATCTGCTGGTCATAATGGCATACATACTAACTTCAAAAACATCACTCGACCCTCAATTACAATGATATTCGGACCCGATTTATCCTCTATAAATGTATCTATTTGCTCAGTGAACTAAAGTACAACATAATCATTCACTCAGTCAGTCCACACAAACCAACGCAAACCTACTTTCGTAATTATTTTATTAAAAATACACCACAATTTAAAAAAAATGTTTTGACATACTAAAAGCATCTACAGAGCCAGCTCTCTCGAGCAAAAAATGTCTTGAGATTTAAAAAAATTGTGATCACCCACAAAAAGTGAGAACAAAAAGTCGATTTTCATTTCACTGCAAACATTGTTACATAATATTTCTCGCACATGTGCGAGCTCTACTGCTGCTCCTTCCTATAGACTTGCATTGACGTCATGTAG